>JAYJLV010000046.1:21594817-21605666 GCA_036873485.1 Torymus texanus
AGTTTTCGTTTAGATTTTATCTAAAGTGCTAGTTTTCGTCTGAAAAATTTTAAAGTGTTAGTTTTCGTCCACATGAAATTTGAAAATGCTAGTTTTCGTAACCAAAAAATTTGAATGCTAGTTTTCGTATGGTACGTCGATATTTGTGTAAGTATCATCATTTCAGGAATATTTTTAGCCTATTCGGTAATAAGTTGATTGATTTATAATTTACGTTTTATTTTGTTTATTTACCAGAGTATTCATATAATTGCAATAATGAATTTAGTTCGATTTCAATACAATTAAAAAATTGAATAATATATTTTGAAGATAATCTTATACCTTTAAGTTTTGTTATCTAATTTTTATAGGAAAAAAGTAGATCTTATTATCCATATATTTTAAAACAATAATTCATAAAAAACACAATTTCCGAGAAAATAAGTTAAGATAGAAGTTTCTAAAATCTCTTTTAAAGGTAGTTCATTCTCGAAAAAATAATCTTCGAAAAAGGTTTTTTTATGCATGTCCTTTTCAAAATTATATAAAACAAAATGATCACAAGTAATAAGTTCTTCAATCAGCTCCAACTTTTTGATAATTTTGATCATCAAATTTATGGATAAATGTTTAAGGATACAAAAAAAAACTTCTTTTTTTTAATATATGATATTTATTATGGTTGTACTAGCTATAAGATACGATGAAAATAAAAAGTTTAAAATCTAATAGTCGTTTAATATGGTAAATATAAAGTACTATGCAAAATTTCAGTAGCTTCACGAGAATGGTTACTCAATTATTACTATTCGAATTCTTATGAAAATTCGCAAAATAAATTTCAAAAGTTAATATATTCGAAATAAACAAGTTATACTTCTTTAAATATTTTTCGAGACATAATACAAAAACTTGAAATTAAGAAAATTTATCTTATTTTTCATATTTAAAAATTACTTAAATAATTGCACAAACGAATTTCAAAATTGTACCATAAAAATTCATCAAGCTGTTAAAAAAAAAAAAAAGAATTTCCCTTTTTCGGGAAAATTTGATATCCCAATAGAACGGTATAAAATCCCCTTAATAGAATATATGTAAAGAGTTACAAAGTAACAAATTTTATTAACTATACAATGTAAACAAAAAATATGACAGAAACTCCGAAATTATCTAAATGATAAATTAGCGTTAGTATTTTAATAAAGTTTGCCGATTCACTCCTAACATCAAAATTCAATGCAAACATTCTAGGTATCTCTTCAAATTCTAAAATGCTTATTAACGATATATATTACTCATTACAAACGCGTATCTCGTATCAACCGCCACCTACTCTATCCCTCCGGTGGTATTAACGTTATATACGCACATGATCGCAGATGGATATATGTATACAATCGCGCATGGTCCCAACTCGCGACAGATGACGTAGCACACGTATACGTGCACACACTGTGCTCAGACAAGTCGGAACTTGAACGCGGCTTGAAATATACCACCGCAGCGGCAGTTTGTGCGCGCTCACGTCGGTTCCCGGCATATATAGAATGTCGGTTCGATTTGCCGGTTGATTCCTGTTTCCTCGAACGTTATTTGACGGTTTAGTATAGGAAATAAATGAATTTAATGTAAATATATTGGAGGTGATTGAAAATGTAAATTTCTTTTTAATCAAAATTAGATATATTCCTTGGGTTTATAATTATCTACGTTTTTTTTATCGTTATCCGACTTTAATTGTAAAAATTTTAATTAAACAATGCGTTGAAGTGATAGTTTCAGATTGTTTTATTGAAATGAGGTGACGGTTGATGTAAAAAATTCACTATTTAGTTGCTCCAAAGTATGTGTATGAATGGTATCCATTGAAGACGATTGAAGATTAATAAATCGCGATTGGTTTTATGTATAAATTCATTTCAATTTTCTTCTAAGTACTGCAGAAATATCTTAAGAGAGTTCGTTATTATTTATATGAATTGATAAGTATAATTAAGAAAGGCGCGTTATTATATTATATTTCTGTGGCTTCCCGGAATAACCGAATAAGTTCACTTTTTTTTTTTAAATCGAGATAACTCCGGATTTTGTATTTTCAAATATAGGCCTATTTCATTTACCACTTTCAGTAGTAGCAAAAATATTGCCGTAAAACTACAATTCACCCGAAACGTAACCAGATAAGTCCACTTTTCAATTTAAAAGAAAGCAATGTTATACCTATGAGTTTTATTTTGAATTATACTCTTTTACTATGGTAATTTAGAAACGTGTTTATAGAATTGCAAGTATAAAAGTTCAGTTTGTTATGCTCCAATTGCTCCAAAAAAGTTCAATTGTTACCATTTCCAATATATTACTAATAACTATCCAAAGGAACAGAATTCTCGAATTTGAAAAATACCATAACCGCACGTAATTCAGAATATATGCAATTGTTACCTATATTTGTGTATACTTCACTCCGACCGACGCAAAAGGTATGACTGAAATGATATAAAACAAATCTCTACTTTACCAACAGCTGTTTACCACACACTCGTCATGCTTTCCTCACCACCCACGCCGACAAGAGCGTCGCTCTCGACGCCACTAGTTTCGGCTTCGTTTCTCCTACCACTAGTACCACTGCACAGTACACCATTGTCAGCCGTGCGTGCAGCGGTGCAGCCAGCATATACCATTTGCTGGGACGCTTTTACGAATTTTTTTAATAAATAGAACAGAACGAGAACCCCGCAACAGAACAAGGGACGAGATAATGGACGGGGCTTGTGGTCCAGGACGACGTAGACGAGGACGCTGAGCGAGCGTGTACGCGTCGACGCTGTAGGTTAGGCATCTGACTTTTACTCTGTGGTTCTCATTTTTGAGAAGTGTTTTGTAAGGGAGAAGAAATTAGAGGTACCTGTCTGCTGGATAAATATAGAGTTTATAAAGAACCGTGAGTATTGATAAAATAGTATGGATTTTTAAAGTGATTTTGTGATGGGGTTGGTGATAAGTTTTGTTTGTTGTTTTTATAGAACTATGGCTCTGCACAGTGGTCCTCCGAAGAGGAAGGAGATCTACAAGTACGAGGCACCATGGCCTCTGTACAGTATGAACTGGTCTGTGAGACCTGACAAAAGGTTTAGACTGGCTCTGGGAAGTTTCGTTGAGGAGTACAACAATAAAGTGCAAATTGTTTCACTGGATGAGGAGACATCTGAGTTTGTTGCCAAGAGTACCTTCGATCATCCTTATCCTACCACCAAGATTATGTGGATACCAGACAGTAAAGGTAGATTTAATGTGGAAATACACATGTGTGATGGATATTGAATTATTTTTAAGTTGTGCATTGATAAACTACATTATTGTATTTTGATGTTGATAACAAGTGTATTTTGACCTAGTGTTAGTTTTACAGATCAAGTAGTGTAATTAATGGTTACTTTCAATGTACTTTTGTGAAATGCAAGAGTTGGGGTCATTAGATAATCGCAAAGAATAATTACAAAAATAGAATCATCCAAGTTGTATGTGAATAAGGCAATAATTAATAGTTAACAATGTTGGGTTTATTTACATTTTATATAATGAGAACATAAAAGCCCAGAAAGTTTGTTCATTACCTAAGCCTAACAATTATGATAAAAATTAAACTAGTGTCCATCAAATACCAGCAAAAACAAAATATCTGTTCACATTTTGTAAACCATACAATGTAAAATAAGTGTTAATTAATTTTTGTACAATCTTCACAGGCCTTTTCCCAGACCTGTTGGCCACGTCGGGCGATTACCTGCGCGTGTGGCGGGCCGGTGAGCCGGAGACACGCATGGAGTGCGTCCTGAACAACAACAAAAACTCAGATTTTTGTGCACCTCTGACGTCATTCGACTGGAACGAGGTCGACCCGAATCTGATAGGCACATCCAGTATTGACACCACCTGCACAATATGGGGATTAGAGACTGGACAGGTTCTTGGAAGGGTGAACCTGGTTACGGGGCATGTAAAGACACAGGTAAAGAATAAGTTTATAAATTAAAAGTTGTTGATGTTTTATAAAGATAAAGCAAGAACAAGTTGGTGATTAATGCAGATTAAAGAACCTATTGATTATATAGGTGACATACACTTTTTAAGTATGTCGTAATTAAATTTTAACTGTTGTGAGTTTTACCTTTGAAATTTATTTTATTTCTTTTAGTGATTTGTATTGGTTATCATTTTTGTACTATTTTACAGAGGAATATTATATGTAGATAAAGGTTTTAAGGAAAACTGCTACTAATATTTGAAATTGTTTTATGTATCTATTACATAAGCAGCAGGGGTGTATCTTTTTCAGAACATAGATTATGCAACTTTTTAAACTACGTTTTTTTGGTATCTTATTTTCTAACAAATTTAAATAAGTAAATGATTTACTATTCTGTTCAATGAAATAAGCAAACTGCATAAACAAAAAGTTATATTATTTGACAAATAATGATTATGTGATACCATTTATAAATAAGTGTATATAATATTTTGTTTCTGCCTTTCTGACAACAAATAAGTAAAACTGATACTGTTTAAAACTTGACATGATTATCATTTTTATTACTTATATCTTTATAAAACTATATTCCGATATTGAGAAAAATGCTCAGTTCAAGTTTTTCTATTTTTTAATTATTTATTTTTGTATTAACTTTATTTAACAATAATCTTTGAAATTATAAGATAATGTACAAATTTCTTTTGAATTGAAGATACACAATTCATTGTAAAAAGAAAAAAAGATATTCTCCTACACCATCCAGTTATTCTTCAATTTTAATCCATATTTTCATTTTCATCTTTAGCTTATAGCTCATGACAAAGAAGTCTACGACATAGCATTCAGCCGAGCGGGTGGCGGCAGGGATATGTTTGCGTCCGTTGGTGCCGACGGTTCGGTACGAATGTTTGACCTGCGTCACCTGGAGCACTCGACAATCATCTACGAAGATCCGCAGCATACACCACTTCTGAGGCTCGCCTGGAACAAGCAGGATCCCAATTACCTGGCGACTGTTGCCATGGACGCCTGCGAGGTCATTATACTGGACGTGCGGGTACCCTGTACTCCCGTCGCCAGGTTAAACAATCACAGGTGAGGAATGAAATATTATGTTTTCGATTTTTAAAGAAATCAAATAAAAAAGTATCGAAGAAAAGTCATTTAATAACGATACCGAACGAAATAAAGCCTTTTATTATTGTGAAAAAGAAAATATTTACATTTTAATTCTTTTATCACTTAGAAAACTACCCGTGTAAAAATAATAAAAACTAATTTAATTGTAAATAATCTCTGTCAATAGAGCGAGCGTGAACGGAATTGCGTGGGCGCCGCACTCCTCCTGTCACATCTGCACGGCAGGCGACGACCACCAAGCCCTCATCTGGGATATCCAGCAGATGCCACGGGCCATCGAGGATCCGATCCTCGCGTACACGGCCGCCGAGGGCGAAGTCAATCAAATCCAGTGGGGCGCCACACAGCCCGACTGGATAGCAATCTGTTACAAGAAGGTTGTTGGGATCCTCCGAGTGGAGATTTTTGCGTTTTATTTTTTTTTTTTTTTTTTTTTTTTTTTTGTTGAAGTTTTTTCGACGAGCTCGTCCCCCCAACCTTCTCATGTAGTTGTTTGTGTACCGACGTTGTATTGCCGACTGAGTAAGCAATGCATTTCGTATTCTTTTTCATGAGATATTTTTGAGACTTTTGTTTTCTTTTTTATCTAAACTTTTATTCGCATTATACAATTCTGTTTATCACAATGCAATTGTGAGACAATTGGGCGCCTCTTTATCAGAAACGGAAATGATTTTTTTATTTTTACTCAGTCGGTAAACGAATAATACAAAGTTTTAAATTGTTACATACGAGAATTCCATAAGCAATGACACTGTCGATCTATTTTGTTTCTTCAATGAAGATTACAGTATATTCAATGTATGTAGTATATGTATCCGTGTAATGACGTAGACTGACAGACTGGCAGCAAGATTTACTTCCAAAGGAAATTTTGGAGTTTTGCCAAGCTCACGTGCTCTACATTAATCTACAAAGCGAGCAATTAAAGGAATTTGCAAATCTTATTTTATCTATTAAAATATGATTTAAGACTTACATTTGTTTTTATACATTACAAAATTACCATGGCAATGATTTCTTAATTTTTAAAACTTTTATTAATTTTATTTGAATATTTTCAGAAATTATCTTCTATTTTGTATTATTTAGTATTTATAATCAAGTAATTACTATGGACAATTGTAACAGTAAAGTTGATAAAATAAGGTTTGCCTTTTTATTTGTAAAAATATTTTTGTTCTGGAAGGACATGATGTGAGGAAGGACTAGAAAAGAAAGAAGAAAAGAATCAACTTCACTAATTCGTCGATCAGTGACTGAAGCGACTTTTTATATTACAAAAACAATGACGTAAGTCAGGCAACGTAAAAGTTATGATCGAAATCATCTTTTAATTTAGCGCAAGGTTTTTTTTTACGAGATATGAAAAAAAAGAACAATTAGAGTAGTAATGTTTGACATGTATTGCGATGATAATGCGAGATTGTTGTACAGGCTGCGCAAATTATATATAGTTTGTAAGATTATAAATTGTATTTGCGTATTCGTATATGTATAAAGATGCGAAAGCAAAACAATATAGCAGCAAACATAAACTTTTTATTAAGAATAGTTATGTAACACTGTGTAACCAGTCGTAATACAATTTTTTATGCATGCTCAAGGCGTATAAAAACATTCTCTTTTATTTACTCTTTTATTTATTGTAGAAACGACAAAAACATTGGTTCGAAGCAAGTAAATCAGCATCAATTTAAGGGAATGTCGAAATCCACTAGATATTTTTACTTAACATATTAAGTAATCATAGATTTTATGTCATAATTGAGAAATAATCAGCAAGTATTCAATAAAAATAAAACGGAAAGTTTCTTATAAAAAACTTTATTTAATCAATTAGTTTTAATTTATTACACAAATTGTATACTTCTTTCTAATAGTAGCGTTTCCTTTTTACAAGGAAAGGACTAATAATAATTTCGACATTCCTTTGTAGGCCATACAAGCGTCTATACTTAAATATTTTTCAGATAGTCGCAGTTCACATATAATTTACATAGTTTCAATGAACGATTTATGGGATTATTTACAACAATGAGGCGCGTCATGCACATAAATTAAAAGAAAGAAGACAAAAAAAAAACCAGGAAATCTTCAGTCGAGTCTGCGATTTTCTCCGTGTTGAAAAAAATGCTCTTTCCGCCCTATTCCTCATTTTCTCCACAAGCGGAAGAAAAATGGCAAGCGGCCGGAGAAGTATTTTTTGACGGTGGTTCTTCGCGAAGTTTACTTTTAAACTTTTTCTTTATTTTACTTTATTTTTTTAATAAATACGAACAACACTCTGATACAGAGTGTTTCCTTTATTATTATTATTATTATTATTATTACCTAACATTGAAAAAAGTCTACACGTGTCGAGTCAGCGCTGCTGAAAAGTATAATAATATAAAAACAAACATTCGAGTTTTTCAGTATGAAAATCAACACTTTGGCAGTGGCTGAATCCAGTTTATTCTTTTCTTGGCTTATGGTTTTTACAAAAATACGGTGTAATACAGTGTACAAATTAATAATGGTTTTTGCAAGATTTAAACGTGACATGCTGAAAAACTTGAATTGTTTCCTGTTTCTTGAGCAACGCTTTTCCCAAGTCGAACTCGTCTAACCCTCCCAGTCCCATTTTTTTTTCTCCTAATTTTTCCATCTATATATATAGAACGACAAAAAGTAACCTAATCGTATACGTCTATATGTTTTTGAAAAATGCGCTGTCCTATAAATAAAAAAAAAACACCTTAAATCGTACAATTTTTCCAGTATAAAATTTGTACCAACTAAACTAACGCTAACAACAACGGGACTTGAAGGATTAAAGTATTCCCAGACGCGATACACGGAAATAAAAATTTCATCGAAAGCAGCAGAGGAATATTTCATTGACGAAAACCTCTCAGCCGTTTTTTGTTTTCCTTTCCATCATCGTTATCATCCATATATACTCCGTTAAAGTCTATAGAAAAAAAAAATTGTTACACTTTCACATGTCGTTATACGAAAACGCAGCTAAGAGCGGTTCCTAGAGAGCGACGGAATACAGTTTCGAAAAAAAATGCAACTTTGTAAAAAAGGCGCGCACTGCGTATATAATATATAAATACATATATAAAAAAAAGAACCAGGAACACTGCAAAAAGAATATCCGCTCTGTTGTTCCCCTACTTCCAACTATCGAATTGCGCAATAATAAGGTTTTTCGCAATTTTTCTTTCGACGCCACTCCGCGCGCTCTCTATAAATTCTACGAGTGTAATGCACGTGTATACACTTCGTTTCCCTCGTACGGCTGCTGGCTTCACTCTCTAACTGCCACTACGTATGTTCGCAGCTCTCGGCGCTATTTCCTCGCGCCATCGTAAAGAGGAAGATAAACAGATCGTTACAAAAAACGGAAAAAAAAAAAATTGCTGTCCTTCTTTCTGGTGCTCGTCTCCATTCGTGCGCGTGTATTATGTGAAACCACAGGCACGGAAAACTACTATACTCTTTTTTTTTCTCTCCATTAGTTTCGTACATATATATGTGTGTTTGTGTGTATACGAAAGTTGCACTGAGAAGATAAGATCTTTGAAACAATAAATTTACTATGCCGGAACGCGTGTATATATATATAGGCGTATTCGCGATGTTTTTTCTCGCAATAAAATTTGAATAAAAAACACATCCCGGGTTACCGACAGAGCGACGAGCGCGCACACACGGGGCTCGTTTTGCAGTCGGCCTGCGGTTTTATATGCAAACTCGATGATGCTGTTTTTGCGTTGTCGTCTCGCAATGTGGATTTTTTGACGTCTCTCTCTCTCTCCTGTTTCAAGTTCACATCATTATGATTATATTTGTCGCGAAAATAATATTTTTCAGAGTCACGTGTGACCGCGAGGGTTGAAAAATAAATATTTCGCTCATCTAAACGGTATTTGAGAAATCGCCAAATGCGCCTACGTCCTGCTTAAAAGACTAACTATTTTTACACAGTAAAATAGCGTGAATTTTAGCTTTTTTTTCTTCTCTTCTTTTAAAACGTACCTCTGACAATCAGCTCAAACTTGTGCAATCGCTACAGTAATAACTCGAATATGAACTAGACCAGTAATAAATATAAAGCTAGAAATTTTCAGTTTCGATGCCAAACATTACTTTTTCATAAAACATTTATTAGATAATCATATTTAAATTATCTACAAATAAATATTTCTTTTTTCTCTTCATTTTTGTGAATAGTCAGATTTATAAATATATACTGCCGCATATGAGTATTTACAGTTGGTTCGAAGAATTCACTGAATGACAAAAACGCAATATTCTTTTTATTAACTTATCTCCTTCATTCAATCTGCGTCGATTTGCATGGACGGTCCTAAATCAAAAAATTGAAAGTATAATTTAAAAACTTTTTAAAATGACATACATTATAAACACAATCTACAACACTGGAATCTACATTCACAACTGCATTCATACAAGTTCCAAAGTTAGGCACGATTGTAAATTGCGAAAGATTCGATAAGTCAGGTTAAAGTTTGGTATAGCTTTAAAATTTTAATTTCAACCTATTCCAGTTAGGTTTCAAACTAAAATATAATATTATGATTTTAATCCGTAAAGTAAGTATACCTAAGGCAGTCATATACTATACAGAATAAAAAATTTGATTAAAACGCAACCTATAAAGTATACTTATATACACTGCATATACAAGTTTACTTTTAATGTTACCGTTCGACTCTACGTTGTAAATATTACAACCAGTAAAATATACCTATATACGTTGCATATATAGATGTAGTCGTTAAGTTATAATCTACTTTATATCTGCACATACCGCACTCAAACCTAACTCATCGAACTTTCCGCACCAGAACATGCCGACATATATACCTAGACATCGAATATTCCTCATGCCTATGACACAGCGAGGTAAAAGAGAAAGAGAGAACGTATAGCTGCCCTAACCTAAAAAACCTAACGACCTACACTCGCTCACATCAGCTATGCACTTGCGCATAATCGCTCCTCTTCCCAACGCAATCTTCTTCACAAAATCCACTCAGACGGACACGCAGCGCTGCATAACGACAACGACGACACTAAGAGCCATGTGCGGTACTACTTAGAGCACGCAGATTTTGCTGGCGATGTAGTAGAGATGTAACACGGTACACGCCATCGTAAGCATGTTACCCATGGCGATAGTCATGTGGATACGTCGGAACGCTGCGTGGATCTTCAGGTAGTGGGGACAGTGCTTGAGTGGACCAGGATCGTGTCGGCCAATCTCGGCACCGACGCCAGCGGCACGTTCTAGGCTCGTCTTCAGGTCAATCAGGCGTAGAAGCGGCGGCGTCAGGTATAGCCGGATTAGTAGCTCCAAGAAGAAGGTACCGCCCATGCTGATTACCTGTTGGGAAAAATAGGCTGGTTAGTGGTTGGAAATTTATATATAGGTGTTGGTGCGAAGGTCTGAATTTATGACATCTTGGTTTTCAGGTATATTATGTTATGATAGGATCTTAGGTAGCTAATAATCTACCTGGCTTTCAGGTAAAACTTATATACGGTTCGGTAATTAAGCCATTGGATACCAGAGTTCTAAATAGGTGAGTTCTAACTCACTAACCAGGAGAGTGCACTACCTTCGGGTCCTGGATTTGGCTCAAACTTTGAGATAAGTTTTTGGGTGTAGAAATA
>JAYJLV010000046.1:21613496-21633435 GCA_036873485.1 Torymus texanus
AGGAAGCGGCATCGCCCTGCTCGCTCGACGTCACTTCGTTCCTACTCGCCAAGCAGGACGCTACCGCGTCCTTTGATTTAATCGCATCATGTATATTAAGTACTATAAAAAAGTTATCACTCAGGTGAACATTGAGATCTGTAATTTTGAAATTTCTCCCGCTCCGAAACCCGCAAGATGAAGAGCATGATGATTGCAGAGATCGCATCGGTCTTTTTCATAAAAATTCACAACGGCTACTGCACTATTCAGAACGTAGCGCACTCAGTGAAAGGGCTATGTTGTTTAATCTGGCAAAACCAATTGGGTATGCGCACTGATTTATACAATATTGTACTAAAAGGTTAGTACAGCCGGAACCGTGACAGAGACATCCGAGGATTCGCCAATCTTAGCAGTTCATTTAAGTTGTGCAACAACGACGGAAACAATTTCTCAGAAATCTCGATGCAATTTCTTTTCGTATACGAAAAAAAAACAAGAAAAAACCAAGTTATGCGTCTGCTTTAATTATTGCACGAGATTAGCGGTACGCGAGTAGAATCGTCAAAGTAGAGAATTGTAATTTGTGCCACTTACATCGTGCCGAATCACGGTTTGACTGTGTAATTCTGGGAAACTCCATTTTATTGTCAATAAAATAACATTTTGTGTTGATCTTTGTAAAAATCGAATCTAAAGTTAATTACGTGTATGATGAGAGCAAACGTTGAGGCACTCAACTCCAGTCATTTTTCTTCGAATTCATACACGACAAGTAATATCTTAATTTATCGAACGCTTTCATTATATTATTAGGCATCAATATCGACCAAGTCTCGATGAATTTTTACGTCTCTTATATAAAACCATAAAACCATATTAATGAGTACAGACATTAAAACGTCGAGTTCAAAGTCCTGCATCAAAGAAGCCTACACACGGCTCGCTTTAACGTATTGAAAATATTGCATTCAATTGCGGCGTGATGTGTGTATATATATATACCTCATCCTTTATGTCACGCCATTCGCCGTTATGAGGCTTAAGTGCGAACGAGATGGGATAAAAGGGCAATGGGACGAATTGAATAGCACGCACCTTAATTTTAGTCTCAGCGTAGAGCTTCGGTAACACTTGATCCAAGAGATCACGCACCAGCATTGGCTTATTGTGGGCTGCCGAGTTGAATGCGACTAGTGCCACCCTTCTCACGTTCAGATCTGTATCTTCAAGGGTTATCAGGAAGTGACCCATGCATTGTTTGAGCATAGGATCGATTGCTTGTGGCTGTAAATAAAAAAATTCAGTTATTTTATCGGCAAAGAACTTGTAACTTCGTAATCATGAGGATGCTGGAAGATTAAAGAGCTAAGTAATATTGTTTGTTGTTCTAATTCAATTTTAAGGTTTTAATAATGACACTTATTGAATTATAACAAAAATACCAATAGATAACTATAAAAACAATTAAAAGTTTGAAACTGAACGGGTAGCAGACTTAGCATAATTTAATAATGGATTCGGCATCGCCGTAATTACGTGTTTAAAAAAGGTTTTGACCTATCATTCTAAGAATTAGAAACACGTGTCAAAAGATCCAAGCAAAAATTCAGGAAGCAATAAAATCCGACCAGACTATGTATTCAAGCAAATAAAACGTCAAATAATTCTTAGAAGAATAATAAAGTAAAACCCTATGATTCACATACATTTGCCATAATTTATTTTTAGATAACTCTCCGTAAAAGGTACGTGAAACATTTACGTTTACCCTGCTTTACAAATATTAGATTTTTAACGATATACCATCCGATTTATTAAACATTCGAATAAACATCATCTGTTAATATTTTTATGTTTAAGAAATAAAAAATAGTGCATTTTGAATTTTTAATAAAAACAAAGTACGTATTAATAATGTTTATAAAATAAACTACTTCACGTAATTTGTTCGTAAACGATTATACTGAAATCGGTCTTTCTAAAAGCAGCCGGTAAAACAGGAAGTGCATCATTACACCACATTTTTTTCAAAATTACCTGATCAGAAATAGTAAACTTGACGGCGGTGACAATGGTTGTGCGGAGTAGAGCTGACGGTGACTTAAGGAGTTCCTGTAGGCGGGGCAGAAGATTGGCGGGATCAATGAGAGTGAGTTTGCCAAGACATTCGGCGACGACATTGCGTGTACCCTCCTCGGTGCACTCGCAGTGACGATGCAGCAGCACCCAAATGGGCGGTACGAAGTTCTGGAGGTGAGCGACACCCGAGGGGCTCGCTGACTGACACGAGATGATCTGAAAGGGGAAAAAAATTACTTGATTAGTAATAATATTTTCAAAAAGAATGTTGATAAATTAATTTGCGCAAATAAAAAATACTATTAACTGTAACTATATAAAATCTAGTTATCTTTTATATCTTTAATTTATTTTATCAGTATAATTTAATGTTACAATCGCTAACCTCTTTCAAAGAATGAAGAAGAAGATATTGGCGTTTTGGCTGTGCCTCAATCTCATTAAGTATAAAGGGAAGATACTCCTGAAGGTTTCCGCAAGCGATGTTTCCGAGTGTGTAACTTGCGGCCGACTTGACTTCTTCTGATGCGGATGAGAAAGACTCCAGAATAATGTGTTTCAATTGTGGGATGCCGCTCAAATCGCTATAAATAATAATGTTATAAACATTTAAATAAGATTTGAGAAAAATGTCAAACAAAAAATACTTAATTTATACCCATACCAGATTCTTTGTTAAAAGTTTTACCCACGGTAAACGAGAGTTCATTTCAAAAAGTAATGTTTACATTTTTTGGTAAAAACAGCACTTTGTGTATTCAAAGCAACGACGAAATAAATGCGCGTGACGTCGAATTCTGCTACATTAGCAACTGTGCGCATAAAAGAATGCTTTTAAAATTGCTGTAATTTAGCAAATTTTAAAAGGAATCTTAAGTTTTCGTATTCAGTTTATAATGTTTTGATCGTTTGCTTGGCTAAATTAATAAAATAGAAAGAAATTTTTCCATTCCACATATTATGTTGAATTTTAAATTACTCTTAAAAAAACAAACAAACAAAAATTGTACGAATACGTTGTAACATACTAAACAGGGAAATCAATTACTTTCTCTAACATAAATTGAAATTATTCTGAACACCGAAGTATATAGTTTTTATAATTTTATCGCACGCTCAACTCACACATGCCGGCCGATCTCGCCGATCACGAGCAAGGCGAAGATGTGACGCGCGTCTGTGGCAGTCTGCTGATTCTCTACGTCCTTGAGGAACTCTTGGACGACGCTGATAGCCTCCTGGTGCCAGGTAATCGTCAGAGCGGCCGCGCACTTAGCTAGTGAGTGATAGGCCTGCTTGTGCAGTTGCTGAGTCTGCGTAACCGGGGCGACGAGTAGAGCAAGCAAATCGCGGTAGCTCAAACCGGGTATGTTGGCCTGTACCAGAGCTTGGAAGAACTCGAGCATCGAGTTCAGAGCCGCACCTGATGAAATGAAAATTTATTTTTTTTGGTTAATCGAATAAATTATATATAGGTGATAGTTCCATTGAGCTTCTGTAATTGGCTTGTCTGTATTTCATACACACACGCATACACACACACAGGTAGATTTACTTATTTATAGATATTTTTGTTATTAATAGTACAATTGTCATATAAATTTTAAATTAAAAATAATAATTACATAAAATAATGAAATAGATAATTTTATTTTCTTTTATCAAGTATTTATCTATTATTTATATTGATGCATTTATCTAAAATTATGCTAAAATATCAGCATTGAGAACGATTAGAAAAATAAATTACGAGTTGAGAACGATTTCTGCACTGCTTAGGTTGAGAATAACTAGTAAGATGAGTCACACGCTAAGTCTCACTCTTGAAATAAATATAAAAATGAATATATTTATTTAAAAAAAAAAACATAATTATTTAATAAAGCACATTTTAATTAATTTTTTTTTAGCAAATAATTTTAGGTAATTTTTTTTTGTCAACCAATTTGTTAAAGAAAAATTACAAACAACCTACGTAAGATTAAAAATGAATATTAACAATAAAAAAAATAAGAAAAATTTTTTTTTTTTTTAAATGTTGCGAAAATTATCAAAAATGTGCTCTAAAAGGACCCTCCAACGTCGAGACGTACACTAAGAAACGAGCTGGTACCCGCCCGGATAGCTCAGTCGGTAGAGCATCAGACTTTTAATCTGAGGGTCCAGGGTTCGAGTCCCTGTTCGGGCGTTTTTTTTTTAATTTTTTTTCGAAAATTTGTTTAAACATTTTTGCCAGTTTAATATTACATCTTACCAAATTATGTTTAAAAATTTTGTCCCATCTTTAACTTTTAGTTGTTTAATACGCTTTACCAATGATAATGAAGTTTACATAAGAAAACGTTATTTGAAACACGTAGTTAAAATTCTAGAAATATTGCTTATATAAAAGCATAACTAGCCATGTTAGTTACCATTGATAAATTTTTAATTCTAATTTTAATTAATTAATTTATAGCTATTAAGACACAAGACTATGCAAGTCTCATCCATGCAATTTAAAATATAGTTTGAATAAAATGATATTTACTTCCTGATTATAAAGTAATGGCTATAATATCCCGGCTTCTGTGATAAAACTGTTATTAACAAATTAATTATTTAAACAAAATAATTGTAAAACTTTTAAATTGTCAAACACGTCAGACTTTATTAACTTGAAATTAATTTTCTCGTATAAAAAAATATTTAAATCATTTAAATACGAATAATAATTTATTTCGATGTATAGATTTTTTGAGATATCTGGTTTAATCGGCGGCAAAAATAATTCGTTTTAAATTTAATATCGTGCTTATTTCGCTATAAATTGTAAAAGCGCACTAAATAATGGAAGTTTGCTTGAAATGTCAATTTGATTTACGATTTATGTTCGTGATGCATTTGAATAGAGAATTTAAACATTGATTTAATTTTTTCGGTTCATTAAATCATAAAAATTAAATCATGAAACTTAATATCCTGTCCAGTGTTTGCACCCGAATCCACAAATTTTTATTAGTTTTTATGAGGTGATTTCACTCACGAAAATCGATCCGACTGTATCCTAAACATTTATCATACTTCAAACTGAAACGATTTATAAATTATTGAATCATGATTGAACAAAGTCGAATGAATTGACTTATTTGGATCGGATTCATATTGACAATTCAAATGAATTAATATCTATAATACCTCTGAATTTATTCTTTTTAAATAATTATTTGTAGTCCTATTCATTCTTATTGCCATAATAACATATACCTGTCATCTTTTTTGTTATTCACTCTATATAAAGATCATAAAGAAATCAATTCAATGAAAAATCTCATACTAACCTTGCAGCAATGGAGACTTTACAAGTGTTAGAATCTCTGGCAAGATATTGTCCTGAATTTTGTGTAACGCGACCGACTGAAGTTTGGCGATGGTCGTCAAAAGCGTGAGCGTCAGCTGAGCGATGTGCAGATCGGTCTCATTAAGCAAAGCCGGCAGTTCGGTGGTGACCTTGTCCAGCAGGTCGGGATGCATGGAATCGCTGTAGTTGCGCACCAAAGTGTCTAGTAGTACAAGCGAGCTCAACTTCAGGGCACGCTGATTCTTACGTAGGAAGGAGCCCAAGATCGGGACGGCATCTTGCAGAATTGGCTTGAGTTCAATGCGTAGAGGTGAGGCGGCAATACATGTTAATGCCTAAACCATTAGTTTATAGAATTAAAATAATTTAATAAATAGAGAATTTGTGTTGATAATTTTAAAAAGAAATTTTGAAAATTACTGCGTACTTTAACTGTTGTAAGACGAGTAATTTCATTGCGAAGCCTGTCGAGGAAAATAGGTAAACAAGTGGGCAGTTCGTTTTGCAAGCTGTCACCAAGATGAGCGATTATCTGCCCCATACAAGCAATCGCGCGCTCCTTTACTTCCTGATCAATATCGGCAGTACGCAATCGTGATAGAGTTGACCAATAAAGCTCGCCAGACAATTGCGTGAAATCAAAGTCGCAGGGTTTGTCTGGAAAGATAATATTTTGTGGAAATTCCTTTTATAAGGTGGCTTTTCTTTTTACTATAAAAATTTATACCGTGAGGTCTAATGACTTGAACGAGCTGCTGCAGTACAAGCAGTGCCTCGGCTGTGATCTTGTAGAATGGATCGCTCACAGCGGCGATAATAGGCGGCGCGAGAACCTTCAAATGCTCATGAAAGACTTCAGGTTGATGAGTAGATAGAAGAGTGTGTACAAACGCCAGCGTGTCAATCTTCATGTTACTCGACGAATTCTTATCGCCCAGTGAGTACTGAATTCCAGGTATAAGAGCGGGTATGTGATTAGTCAAAGCACCGGGGAGAACAAGCACGAGCTCTTTCAAAAGGGAGAGACAGTCCTGACGTGTTTTGATGCTCTTCTCCTTCATTTGACGGTGTACCGCCTTAACAATATTGGGTACCTGCTGCTGCAGTAGAGATATTGGGCATTCCTCATCCTCCATTGAGTCAGGGTCAAGAGATACACCAGTGGTAGATTTCGTTTGTCGGAGAAGGGTAATGTAGGCGTGGAAGATATCGGATTTTACGTTCTCCTCACGTTCTAAAAATTAATTACGATATTTAAAAACTTGTATTTAAGCTAAATAAAAAAAAACACTCTTTTATTGATATATATGTGCTTTAGGATACTATTCCAGAAATTAAAATTAAAATGAAAATAAATAAAATATTAAGTTTAGTCAAATAAAAAAAAAACTTATTTTAATCTATGGCCACCTTTAAATCTGGCAATGAGAGCAGGTGAGACGACCCTGTAAAGTTCGGAGAGCAACTCTCTTCTGCTGGATATTACGGCTTCGAGGCACTTGGTGGCTGCTCGACGTACCTTCCAGCTCATATCGTCGTCATCTGAGTACTCATCTTCAGCGTCGTCTTCGCCATCTTCCTCCGTTTCCATGATTGCCCCTTCACCATCCGACATATCATTTGCATCATCATCGTAATTGTAATTTGGATCATACGTTATATACATTAAGCAGATTTCTATTACCTGTAAAAAATTTAAATTTCTTAATATTTTCTTTAAAAATAAAAATGTCATTTAAATTAAAGTTTTGTTCTCATTAGTATCGCAATTATACAAATGTATAACATTTATTAAAAAAAAAAATAGTTTTTATTGATAGCATTTTTTTCTTCATCTTTAACTTGATGAGTTTTTAATATTTAAAAAAATTTTCAAAATACATACTAAAGATACTTACTTTGCCAATGTGGGGAGTGATTTCTTTTGGACATCTGTAAACAAATGCCTCAAAAGCTTGTAAGCAGTACTCCCGAAGTTCATCATCATCTTCTTTACTGTACTGAACAATCAGTGGCATGACTCTTTCAATTTGCTCCCCAAATCTGTGACCAGCTTGTCGACTATGAATTAAAAAATTTCATTAATTTACTCAATTCGTAATAAAACATTCATAACAGGTCAACTCCGATATATTTCACGATTTTAAAGTATCAATAAAATTAAAATATGGTATTATAGTAAGATAAATAACATTTTTTTTCACCAATGTATTATTTAGTTTTATAGAACTTTAAAACTATTAATAATATTTTAATCTACTTCATTAAAAATATCATATTTACCAAATAGAAGCAATACACTGAATATAGGTGCGGACGACGTTGTTAACTTTATTATTAGCCAAACCTTCAAGCAGGTGATCAAGTAATTTATTGTAAAGTTGGTTGTTGCTAGATGTCATGAGGTGGCTAAGAGCAACAATAGTTCTTTTACGAACGGCTTGTCTGGGCGACGACAGCTGCGGTAACAGCGCGGCCAAGATTATTGAGTGAAACGTAACCAAAAGCGTTCCAAACCGTGAGAGCAGATCGGCAATAATATCGAGAGCTTCGAGTTGAACAGGCACATCTTCTTGCTGTCATTAAATAAAAATTATCTTTTAGTAATGGTAGAACATTTCGGAGAACAATCTCAGTAATGTATAAATTCAATTTTAATAATACATGATTGATTGATATATTTATTAAATTAAATTAAAATATCACCTTTTCAATAGCAGTACTTAATCTACCAGTAATCCTTTTACAAACATTAGCTGCTAAAGCACTTGAACCCAAGGGGAGCTCAGCAATGACGGTTTTCAATCCAATGCTAGAAATATCTCTGAGTTGCTCTTTGTCAGAAACCATGTTGCTACAAAGAGCATCAACAATTGTCTCCACCTGGTACTCCTTTACTTTATTGACCAATGGACCCAAACTATAAACAAAAATAGTGTAACCTGTATGTAATATAAAATATAATAATGAAATTTATTGATATGACAAAGAGAAACATACCATTTGACGGCAAGATTTTGAACTTCTCCATTTTTGTCTTCTAGTAATTTGAGAAGCATTTTGACTACTTTCCTCTCAGAATCATCATCCAGCTTGATGTTATCTTTTTGCAACTCTGTCATTAGATCATTAGTTGCCATGAATCTGAAATCCTTATCGCTGGATGTCATCTATACAAATCAGAATATTTTAATTAGCAGTTGCTTTACTTTATTTGAATAAAAATTCAATAAATAAAATGAATAAAAGAAAGATAAGGTTGCCCAACATAAAAAAGATAATGTTAATAACATTATAATAATATACCCCTATTATTGCTTAAATATAAATAATAAAATAAATGTTTCTAAATCATTCTTATACTTTATTCTCATGAAAAACATTCTTTATGAAGATTGTTAAAAAGACTATAATACTAAATCTACCCAACCATATAAAAGAATTATATATTATTATAACATCTAAATAAATCAAATAATATTACTTCTTTAAAATTTTATTTTTCAAAACAAAAATTGTGAAGTATTCAAAATAAATGCAACCTATAGATGTAGCCTGTGACCATACGTTAAATTTAACTAAAAAAACAACAAATTCTTTCAGGAAACTATTTTTATCTCAACATATTGTAAAAGCTGAATGGGGCCACTTGCAAAGAAAAGACTGTAACGTGGCACCGTCACTAATCATTAAACTAACAAAAAAATGTACCACCGCACACATCAATAGACAATATAGATCAATTTGATATATTTTTTACATCAGGTCATTATACCCTGAAAATCTATACAGTCATCTTCAACATACGCTAAACTTCCTTAATCCCAATAGACCAAAACTACATCATTTCATATAATTCTAAAAAAAAGTGTCAATTCAGCCTTTTAGCCCAGCTATTTTCATACCCCAGCCTCTCCATAGAAGGTTGTAAAAAAGCAGCTTTCATACCACCACTAAGTAAACCCTTTCCCAACCCTTATCCTCACTATCCAAAAGCCTTCATTCGAATATACATCAACACCCCAGTCGTTAAAACCCCTTCATCATCCCAAAACAAAACCGCAAAAAACGAAGTCGGCAATCATAGGTTAGGTGTCGCTCCAGCCCGAACGATCGCCTTATCCTCCTACCCCTCAACATTTGCACTTGGTCTGTTTATCTCACCTTCTCGAGGAGATTGGCGATGTGGTACGACACGGAGGCCATCTTCGCAGTTTCTTCTTCTTCTTGCCTATCGTATATTAAGCGCCGTTTCAAAAAACTCTCTTTTTTCTATACTTCTTCTCTTTCTCTCGCGCAGCAATCACAGCTATCTCAATCTCGCCGGCACTCTATAAGTACGCCGATAGGTACCTCTATACGCGAAAAAAGCGTACAGAGCTGCTGCTGCTGCTGCTGCTCTGCGAAATAATGCGACGTCGTCGTCCGGCGGCGCAGGGATAGCAAGAATTATACACATATACGCACGTATATACGTATACACATATTGCGAGACCGACGACGATGAGAATTAGCACTCTGGAGACAGCGCGCGCGCACAAACACGTCCAAACTATACTTAGTAGTCTTCTCTATATCACCGTATTTCACGTGAAAATAAATATAAAAGCTTTTCAATGGTTCGTATTTCTACCAACTATATCTATTCTTTGTCTCTTTACGTCCCCGTGTTTATGCGTAATTTGGAAGTATATATAGATAATGTAAAGTGTATATAGGTTTGATGTAGGTTTCGCACTGGTGGTGTGAATGTATATCTATACTTATTATTTGCAAAAGAGCTGGCAACGTTCGCAGTACATTTTTCGGTTCGCGAAAACCCCGCGTGTGCATGCACACATCAGGGGATATATAGTAGTAAACGAGTGAATGCGACTGGATTGGTATATAGAGGTAGAGGTGTATATAGTGTAATCGTCTAGCCGCTCTCTCTCTTTCGCGAATTCATGCGCGCTGGCATGGATGTGCGAATGTACATATATGTGCGAGTGTAGTGTTCGAATAGATTTTGAGTAAATTTAGTAGAAAAAAAATTGTACGATATTGCCGGTGTTAACGCTAAAAGGTGATTTTTGTAGTGAGTAAGTTGAAATTAGTTATAACAATGATGAACTATAGTAATATAACATATAGTACATCTTGTGTATTAATTGTATCTAATTGGTTATGTTTTTTCAAATAAGGTTTTTAAGAATAGATTTAAACAACAAAAAAACAGATACTATAGAGAACAATTTTTTACATATATAATATGCCGAAGCAAACCTATAATCAAAAACAATACAGACCAACGTTTGTTTTGAAATTTTAAGAAAGATCGGTAAACTAGATCTCTGGCGTGCCTCTAATCGGCAAAGATAAATGCAAATTTTCTGTCTTCAAATAAAAACTTTTTTTACGAATTTTACAATTTAGGATACATTAACATAAAAATTTTGACATTCATGTTTATCCGATATGATGATAATTCATTTAAAATTTGAGCTATTTTGTTATTGCTGATTTGTTTTAGAATTTTAACAAACCTCGAAATTGCCTTTAATATTAAAAAGTATTGGGGTAAGATAGTACCCGCAGTATTTAAAGTAATGAAAAAAATTTTAATTTAATTATTACATTTAAAGTGGTTAACTTTACGTAATGGTTAAAGCTAAAAAGCTAATTATCTACAAGGTTTTCGTTTTAACATACCGATACTTACCATCGATTGATTAAACAAAATATTTCTTCCATACCTCTTAATTAATAGTACGATTCGTGTGCCTAAGTGCAATAATGGGCTACTTAGGTCACAGATATGCGTGACTACATGCTTAGGGCAGGCCGTGCTATAAAAAAAATTAAGGAAATTTAAAACTTGTATAAAATATTTCAATGTTTAGATTAATTTTTTTTTTTATTATTTGCCCAACAATAACTTGAAAGAAGTGTTTTCAAAATCAGAAAATCATTGATTTATTTAAAATTAAAAGTTTCTATTATTAGAATAATATTTAAGATAAAAAAACTTCATAAGGTTTGTGTACTTAGAATGTGTAAAAGGTAACTTATCGAATTTTCAAAAACATCTAATAAATTTTCACTTTTACCTCAAAATTGATATCTGTTTTAATTAAGCCTTATAAAGCTGTATGAAATCAATTTAAATTTCTTATTTATGGCATAGGTACTTCATCAAGTTAAAACATTTCACTTTTGTTTTTTAGTAATTTAAACATTAATTTAATTCCATCTTTATTTTTTAGGTCATTAGATTAGTTTTACAACTGAGTCACAGTTAAACTTTAACACCAAATAACAACTTTTATTAGAATATTTAGATTTATCATATTTTTGAAATACTGTTGAAGTGAACAATGCATAAAAGCCTTTTATTTAAAACAACATTTTCTTTTTCATTTCAAGTTAGTACTACTTGAATAATCCTATAAAAAAATAATTCAATAGAAATAAGGAAAGAATGAAAAACTTAAAAGATTCATTGCAAATTAATTTTAAAGCCATAAATTTTATTATTATGTACTAAAAATAAATAACCAAATTTTTCGATGATACTTTTTTCAATTCATTTAAGATATGTACACATTGCATTGGCAGCAGCAAAAAATCTTCGTCTTGTGCAAAATATACTTCGTGAAAAATATTATGCTGGAAAACCGAAAACAGTGAGCGCGGAAGAAAGCAATAAGGTGCGAGGCTTGGCATGTGTTCAAACGTGTGTGCAAAACGAAATGAGAACAAAACTGAAATTATGTAAAATAATTTATGTATGTATATATAACTATGTATATATATTACATTAGACAGGCTCACTGAAACGCAGTAATATGATTTAAGATCACAATGCTTTGTTCTTCTTTTTCCATCATTTTTCTTTTCTTCCTCGTCATATATGCCACTCTTACGGTTGAGCGCCGGAGATGTGAATATGATCGTGTGTGTAATGAAATATATTTTTATTTTTTGCCAGTTTTAGTCTTTTTTTTATTTTCTAACACTCAAACGTTCCCTTAATACTGAAGCACGTAGGTTTATTTCTCTCTCAAAGAAGTATATTTATATAAGATAAAAGGACCGGATTATACAATAAGTTACTTAAAAATAACATGGTTTTCTCGTTTCGTTTCTGTTTTGTGCCAGCAAAGTTAGTTTAGAGAGAGAGAAAAATTTAAGTGCCCAAAGCAGTTTACGCGCACGCAATACAAGTAGCCACGACGTACAGCGTTTGTTATGATTAATAAATATTTAATATTCAACTTAACGGCAGCCCCAGTGCCTCTCTTCTTAGATTATTATTATAATTATTATTACATTTTGATGCCTCGAGGCGTCAAAAACACTTTCAATAAAAACGCGTTTAAACAGACGAACATCTGGAACAAGACGGACCCGGGAAAGGACTGTTACTGAATAGGGCGTAATTCTCTCGCCGTACTTTTTCTCAGTACACACAAACACACTACACAGTCGTAGACGATTGTGTGATACATAAAAAATACACAATCCAACACGACTCTGTAAAATCGATCCAACTGGTACAGGCTTAAAAATTACGCACAATTCACTCGACAATCTTATAGATCAGCGTCATTTCCCGGGTCGTGGATTAACGCGCGCTCTTTGAAACAAGAGCCGCCGCGCCGCGCATTCTTTCTTGTTAGTTACCACCGTAGGCTCATTGGCGCTTTATCATTCCTTTTACGATTATTCTTTTTGCTTTTTTTCCTTTTCTGAATTTTTTCAATTAACTAAAACGTTATTTTTAGGAGATTTGAGGAATTTCGAAGTTGACACTGAGCTTTGCGGATTGGGCGAGCTTGACGATGGTGGAGAGCTTCACAGCGATGCGGGCTGCCTCGTCGAGATCGTCTATCGGTACGATTTTCAGACCCGCAGTGGCAATTAAAGCTTTGGCCTCGTCGACGTTGGTTCCCTAAAGATGAATTTTCGAATAAGTAAACATTTAAATCTTTTTTCTAATATTTTTAAAATTTTTTATTCTTACCTGTAGTCTAACAACAACAGGTATTTTGAGGTCAAGCTCTTTCGTCGCAGCGATAATACCCTCCGCAATGACGTCGCACCTCATGATACCACCAAAAATGTTGACCAGCAGCGCGTGAACCTGAAACATTAAAATGTTTAATTAGAATGTCCTTTAACTGCGAAATAATTGTTTTGATACATGTTTTCTTAGATAAGTACAAATTCAAACGTAAAATAGATCATATAAATTAAGTACTAAACAAGAAAGTCCACGTACTATCGACACGTACACTTATCCATATAATTTTTAATATTGACTAATATTTACTGTTATTTATAGTATTATAACAGATGATAAGTTATTTTATTTTAAATTGTTTATTTAATATTCAATAATCATCCACTAAAAATTTTTATTTGTTTCAACGATTTCAATATCAAATATTTAGATATCAGTAAATGAATGTTTTCTTTTTTTTTTAAATTATAAGTTGGAATATAATTTTTAATTTCTAAATGAATAATTTATTTACCTTAGGATCGGAAGTGATGATTTTGAAGGCCTCCTTGACGGCGGAAGCGGTGGCACCGCCACCGACGTCGAGGAAGTTGGCCGGCTCACCGCCGTGCAGTTTGATGATGTCCATGGTGGCCATGGCGAGACCAGCACCGTTGACCATGCAGCCGATGCTGCCGTCCAGGGCGATGTAATTCAGTTCGAACTTGGCAGCTTCGACCTCTTTCGGATCTTCCTGCGTCCAGTCGCGCAGATTGAACAGGTCCTTCTGGCGGAACTCGGCGTTGTCGTCGAATCTGCACTTGCAGTCCAGTGCGAAGTCTGAAAATAGAATGTTCATGTTATAATGCTGATTGGATTCTTCGATTAGTGTAAGAGGTCAAGTTTTAATTTCTATGCTTTAATAAAAAAATTTTGTCTATACAGGGAAATGTATTGAAAAAATGGAAAAAGCATGCTTTGGTATATTATTCTCAAATTTTTCTGATAAACTATAAAATATTAATTAATAAAAATTATTTTTGATTGTAGTAAACTTAACATTGAATTCTTAATGTAATATTTCTAATTAGATGACTATTCTTATAAAAAGTCTCTAAAAATAATCGAAGTGAAGAAAGAATGAAAGGTCGTAACGTAAAAATAACTTTTCAAGGGGTTAAAACTTTCGAGACCGAATTCCCTCTAAGTTTGACTTCAAGGTCAAGGTCAAGGTCAAACAAAAAATCATCAAGCATTACGAATTTTAACGTTTAACGTTACTCTCTGTACCCACAATTTTTCTTTACAATTTTTTACTCAACGACCAATCCATGAACCTACATTTGCCATTGATGTCTTCGGCAAGAGGATTGACCTCGATCAACAGCGCGTCCTTCTTCACGAACAGACTGTACATGTTCATGATCAGCTGAGAGATGTACTCCTTCACGTTTTCAAGTCCAAGCTTGACGACAATCCTGTCCGCCTGCTCCTTGGTGATACCCTTGTTGATGTCGACGGGCTCGTACATGATGGCTTGAGGATTGGTGGCAGCGACTTCCTCGATGTTAACGCCACCCTGGCTAGAGGCGATGATGACGGGACCTCCAAAAGCGCGCTCCATCATTACTGCGAGGTAGTATTCTTTGCGTGGGAACATGCGCTGGGTTACCATCACTGCGTTGCATATCCTGCCACCTTCACCAGTCTGTTTCGTCACCAGGAGCTTGCCCAGCATCTGCGAAGCCAGTTGTTTGGCTTCTTCCGGCCTGGAATACGTAACGTGAGATTTTAGTGATTTATTTAATAAAAAAATGTATTGTAAGAAGGGGTAATGATGTTCGTATAATAAAAAATACAACTATACAGTTAATTGTACATTTTGTATATAAAAATAGTGGACTTTACAAAAGTTTATGTAAAAGAGTTCATACATTAAATTTATGAATTGAACAGAATGAGATAAATAATAGTTTAATAAATAGTAAAAATATAAATATTGCTCAAAATTGAAAATAAATTTGTTTACATTTAATTTAAAGAACATTAATCATTTAACTATTTTACTTATTATAAAATGAATATAGTTTGATAACCAGTTTAGATGGAAAAGTAACATATCAAGATAAGGAAGTTCAGCTTGCGTATATTGAACAGATCAATCATCTTGAATGTGGGTTATTGATCAATAATAGAGAAGTTCAAAGATTTGTTTTGAGCAAGACAAAAATAAAACTTGATAAAAAAAATTCCATTTACTTCAATTTTTAACTAGCAATTAGAATATAATTTATGATTAATATTAATGTAAAAGAAAACAATAACTTTCATTGAGAAACATTTTTACTTGTGCTTTTAACATAAGAATTATAAAGTGCTTTTAATAAACTTATACTTGAATTTAAATTTAGAACAAGTTATATAGCAGTCATAAATGTTCAAAAAGTAAAATATAGCACTTCCATTGTTTGAAAGCTTCGTTTACCTTCATAAGTATCGAATTTTAATTGGCATTTGCATTTCTTTTTACTGTAATATTATGATTGTTAATCAATACAGTAAATCTTCATAATTTAATTTTTTAAAACAAAAAATAAATGCTACTTTCAAAGGACCTGTGGCTAACTTACGTTTCACACATCTTGACACCACTGACATTGGTGCCCTTGAAGTGGCCCTTGCCACGGCCACCAGCCAAGACCTGTGCCTTCAGCACAATGTCCTTGCTTTTCAAGTCTGCCGCAAGCTTGGCAGCTTCCTCAGGTGTTTTTGCCACGCCAAACTTGGGTGTAGGAATTCCTGCTTCATTAAGAACAGTGTAACTGATGTGCTCGTGTACATTTAGATTCCTCACCGTCTGCTTGCTGAGGGTGTTGCAGGCCAAGATCTGCAGAAGGAGAGAATGGATGAGAAATCATTGAATTTTGCTTATCAGTTGAAGAGATAATGCATGTGTGCATAGATGATCAAAGTCTTGAGATCAAATCATTGTTGGTGACAAAAATAGAATGCAATGGCATCGAACCAAGCGGCATTGACCTACACTTGTCAATCGCGTAAGACGCGACGCGTAGGGGCTTCTCGCGACTTTGTTTAGGCTTGCAGAACATCACATCCGAGGTTTCAATCATGTGTTACGAAATTCTTTATGACTTCCTCAATTGTCTTTGTTATTATCACTGGTAATGAACATTTGGAAATGTTTGCATTTTGACTCAACAAAATTGTTAGTCAATTTTTAAATTAAAAATTACAAAACAATTTCTATTTTTGTTAATTATAAATAAGTTTTAAACATACAAAAAAAATTTTTTTTTCAATTTTTTATAAATAAATTAATGCAATATTAAATAACAATTATTGAATTATATTTTGAAAAATGAGATAGATAAATAGGTTCAAAATATTTTTTTTTTGAACTTTGACAGTGAAATTTTGCAGTCATTGAATACCTGGACTCCAATTTCAAACAGAAAACTATAATTACCTCATACTACACAAAATGATGACATAAGTGTAAACAAAAAATGTAAGCACATTTTTCAGGTCCCTAATTCAAATTTAAAATAACATTCTTATTTACTGAATCTTTAAGCAATTATTAAAATTTTAAATAATTCAACTTACAATTTTACTCAAGGTTAAATTATGCATAAAATTTCATTGTCAACTCATTCATATCAAAGTGAAAGTACACAAAAAAATTGCAGATATCAATAATTAAAGAATAATCAATGTCATATCAGCACTTTTTTGTCACACATTCATATCACAATGATGATACCAGAAACAATTTCAGTTTTTTTAATTGAAATACCAACTTCATACTGGTCATCATTTCAAGTCAATAAATTAAATGTCTTTCCTCAATGACTACATGTACCTAAATATACACATCTGACAAATTGTTTTTAATTGTTCTATTAAATAATACTGACATAACATTATTATCTCGACGCTTATCTTCAAATCGCACGACACAAGCGCACCCTCTACATTCGAAATGTCTTGTTTATAAATCGAACTTGTCATTTTTTTGACTAAAAATCGTCCTCGAAAATGAATAATCTTTGATATCCCGAATACCACTGTCTACCCTCGTAGCCGTGACAAGCCAAACAAGTGTCACCCTCTCTACTGTGCATCCTCGTTCTCTCTCTCTCTCACTCCGTCCAATGACAAGTGTCTCACACGCGGTGGCCGACCTTTCGACTCACCCTCTCTCTCTCACTCTGCTTACGTAAACGACGTCGGCAGCTATTCTTTTTTTGAGCTTTTTCTTTCTCTCCCATTACGTGCGTGCGTGCGTGAATCCGCACTATTCCTATATATATTTCTTTCTCTTTTTCTCTCGTTCGCTCGCGTCGTCAGGGTACAAAGTACGACAGCGCGCGCGCGCGCGTGACCCTGGCGCTCAATTTAGCAGACTACGCGCTCGCTCTCTCGTTCTCTCACTCACACTTATACACGTATAAATGTATATACACCTACACTTACAAAGCCGCGCCCGCTTATCACTATCCTAAACCTTCATCGAACCCTTCATAGTAACTCTCGTCACTAGGTTTAAACCTTGAAAGCTTATCGTTCGCGTTCCATTGAGGCACCTACGTACCTTGGCTCCGTTCATACGGCTGAGGCTCTCAATTGTCCGTGACAACATGGTGGCCATCTTGGGGTGTCGACTAGGTCTCTGAGGTGTGTCTCTTGGTCGGTCTTCCGCCGCGCGCTCTGCTCTCGTGTATGTCTACTGTGTGCTGCTGCTCTGTATGCTCACTCGGCGCTCTGGTCTTTGCAACTTGGCGCGCGCGCGCCGATGAAACACACTGTGCTGCTGCTGCTGCTGCCAACAAGACGATATGATTCGCTTTCTGCGCGCGCGCGTATACGCGGTGTGCCGGCTATATAAATGCGCGCACAGCACCAGCCACCAATGTGTGACCGTCGCGTTACGCGCGAAATTATGTGTTTGCGGCAAGTGTATAATAAAAGTATCTGTAGCTGTAGTATAAGAGAGAGGTTTTCGAAAAAAGTAGATCGATGTGCATGTAACTGGTTGTTACAAGCAATTATGCTTGTAGAGGATTGGGAGTAACTCTGGAAGTGAATGTTTTTTGCGAGCTTAACAGTGTGTTTGTATTCAGAAGAGTTTAATGCTTGCGTTTACTGTTGATATACTGATTAACAAAGTTTTTGTAAGTTAGAACGTAACGTTCGATAATATGATAAACACGTTTCTAATTTAAAAATTCAAAATAGTGTATTCGAACTGAATGTCGGTTATTTGGGTTGGCGCTGGGTTTTTGACTGAGTAGAGATTTTATTAATGAAAATAGAAAACATTTACATTGCAAGAGACTCGTAAATCAGAGGTGGATATCTTAATTGAAGAGAATCAGCGCGACGCGTAAAATCTAATTAATTTTTTGCTATAAGCAAAACTATTTACACGCCGCGGATTTACGATTTTAAGTGTGATATTTATCAGTTGGTTTGGAGTGCTAGGTATAGTGGATGGGAATTTAGAATTTCCGGTTAATAATACAATTTTATGAATTAAAAAGACGATTGAACTTTATTAAACCTATATGAATACATGAGTAGGAAACTATAAAGTATTATAAAAATACACGGCGCTTCAAATTAACGCAAAACAATAATTCTTAAATTGGGGCAAACGTGCGGATTCCGATACGTTACAAAGTTTCGATGTTGTTCCGAAACAATCTTAGACCTATTATTTCATCATAGACCAACACGATTATTATTTTTCCAAAGGGGTGCGGCGTTTCGCAACGGCAAGAAACTTCCAGCGCGCAACTTGACGAGCCTTCGATTTTACGCAACTCATTGACCGGACAAACCCACAGCTATACAGTGGAAATGTTTCGCGTGAATTGCAAAACACACGCCGAAGACATTACAGATTGCACAAACAATGAGATCGATTAGAATTCTTTGAATAAAATTGTAACGTAACGCAAAGTCTACGCGTATGCCATAATATGTCTAGCCGGTTGTCTTACCAATGTCAGGGTTTACCTACTTGTACACAATATGTACTTGCAGAACAATTTTCCGGGACCGGTCAGATGAGCTTACGAGACGGCAGGTTCAGGTGTTTGTGTAACTATGAGGTGCATGAATGGAAGATAAAAAAAGTATTAGTGAATGAATTTTAATTTATGATTTTTATATTATAATTTATGCTGTAACGGTATTGTTAACGGTATAGATAAAAAAAAATTTTGCCGATTCCTTTCTAAAAATTTTTCATGATTTCAATCATAACAATTATTCTTCTTGATTAATAACTCTATTTTTCACTTGTAAAATAACAAAAAAACATATTTGATATTCTTAAAAAATTAAAAACCTTATCTCAACAATGCCAATCGTCGACCTTAATAAAGTGAAACATCCGGAAATCCGTTAAAATCCGCACCGACCTAAAAAAAATGGCAATGCCGTGACAACCCGGTAAAAAAAGTTTAACTAAAAAAAATAGCTGTAAGTAATAGGTGAAAAATATAACTGTATTGCATGGATTT
>JAYJLV010000046.1:21638942-21676061 GCA_036873485.1 Torymus texanus
TTTTGTTTTTTTTTTTTTTTTTTTTTTTTTTTTTTTTTTTTTTTTTTTTTTTTTTTTTTTTTTTTTTTTTTTTTTTAATAACTTTTTTAAATGGGACATAATTAATAAATCTAAAAAATTTTAATTCGTCAAAGTTTTTGTATCTATACCAAGTATTAGGAAAATATTTTTGCACGAGTATTTTGTTACGTTCACATTTATATAAAATAGCGTTTTTATCATCTATATCCTTGTAATGATAAAAATATTATTCTCAAAGTTTATTCCAACGATTGAAATATTAAAAAGTTTTAGAGAAAATTTGATGTCATTACTATTCCACCAATATAAAAGACAAGTTTAGATGTTTTGCTTTTTTTTTCTTTTGACGAAGAAAAAGCTTTTATGCTACGCCAATACAAAAAGCTAGTTGACTGCAACTTTTCTTTTTTCATTTCACTCGTTTCATAAAAAATTTTGACAGTTGTGCACTGATAAAGTTCCCACTACATTGACATCCAACAACAATAATAATTTATTTTCATCAAAGCTTCTTCTGCTTCACATAAATACGAAAGGTAAACTGGAAAGATTTACAATTTACAAAAATGTCAAACAACACTTTGCTACTCCCCCAGACTCTCCCCCCAAGATTCGCTACCACCTCGGTCAAACTTTGCTCAGCGCACAACGGATGTGAGAGAGAGTGAGAGAGAGAGAGAGAGACAGAAAAGCCACGCACACGCAGCTGGATATGTCGCCGTCGTCGTCGCTCGCTCGCTCGCTCGCAAAAAACGGTAAAGCTTTACCACAATGCAATTAACGACGCGCACGCTCGTGCGCGAACTTAAAAATAGGCATGACCCGATAGTTCGCTCGCGATGTGAGTGAGAGGAATTCCACTGAGTCAGCCGGCTACTGCTGCTGCTTCTCTTCGTCCCTATACGCATTTCGCGGCGATTGCGTGGAGGTGCCGATTGAAATTGCCTAATCACGGAAAATGAGATCCCAAGATGTGCTTGTAATGATGGTTTGGCACTGTTCGAGAAGTCATTTTCCGCTCGAAAATAGCGAAACTTTAATCAGCAGCCTCGAATACAGGTCCATGACGATACGGTCTTACCTACTTCCTCTAACAACTATCGCTTTAATCGCAAAAAAAAAAAATTGAAAATGAAAATCGCGGCAACAATTCGAAGTCAATTTGTGTACTTGCACGTTCGCTATTGTATACATATATAATGGCAATATTGTGTTCCTCAAAAACTAATGCGCTGGAAGAACAAAGATTTTATTTACTTTTTTTTTCTTTCATCTCAAAGAAGTCGAAACGAGCTTAAAAAGACCTACGGTAGAATCGTCATACAAAAGTTTATATAAAAAAATATAATAACTAGAACAAAAAAAAAAGAAAGGGAGGACATTCTTGCTTTAAGTTTCGTTAATGATGACGACGACGGTTCAGGGAAAAATTCGGTGAAGAGCGAAAAAACGGACTGTAACAACAACGAGTCTAACCTGAAAAGGAGGCTAAGACGGCTTTTTCTCGAAAAAATCTCATGCTCTTAAATATGATTCTACAATTCGAAAAAAACAATTATGCACTTTGTTATCTTGTCGCACAGAAGGAAAAATTGTCGACATTGGTTTTCTCTTTTTCCCTGTGCATAAGCTAAAACTTTACAAGTTTTACTTTATTGCTAATTTCGCTAAAGCCTTTAACTCGGTCGCTTCTTTCATTTATCTTTTTTTTGTTTTTTTTTCTTCAATTTTTCTCGCTGAATCGTTAAATTGTTACACTGATGACTATATGTATATATAGAAATATTGATGTGTTAAAAAAGTTTAGATTAAAGCCCACACGACATCGGAGAGAATGATTTCCAATAGATACTTTGTTACAGTGCGTATTGAACAAAGTTTCTGATCTCGCTTTTTTTTTTATTTATCGCCTCTTCAAAATTTTTATTCTTTTATTTTTTTTTCCTTTTTAACCAAGAGTAGATTAAGAGAGTGCATCAGGATCAGAAAATTTTACATACATTATACACAATTATATATATAGAATCACACAAGTAATCATGTATGAATAGTTTGAATATCACTATATATATAAATATAATACAGTACCAATAAGTAATCATTTAATAATCGATAAAAAAGCATTTGTGTTTCTATCTTGATTGTGCTTTCAAGTGATTAATAATAAAAAATGTAGTGAACGAATTCATACTAGAAACACAAATTTGCGACATCATAATGCTTCCATATGCGTTTCTTATCGATTACAAGATGAAAATTGTTACCGTGAAATTGCATTGTTAAGCAACAAAAATCCTTCAGTAGTACTGCCACACGATTCGTATATGATTTATACATAACCATCATATAATTTACATAGAAATTTCTTTGCCATTATGTATGCTGATGGTAGAGGCCAGATGATCACAGTAAAAGATTTATTGCCTTTATTTGAAACGTGTACCCAACTTAGGAGTGCGCTTGAGCTTTGAACGTTCGGCTCTTTGTGCTTTCGTTTCTGAACTTTGTCATCGTACCATCGCAACAAAGTCTCCAGTGTAAAATTAATACAGTAGTAGTATATCTAGACTTATTTATCAATACTTAAAAACACTTAAGCAAGTATTAAACACGTGAAAAATAACGCCACTTTATGTTGTAGGTTTAATGCACTCCCAAGTCAAAGTTTTCACGGATAAAAGGAAGCAAGTTTTTTTTTTTTTTAACCGCGGAGCCTGTTTTTTGTTTCGCCTTTTTTTGTCCCTTAAGGGAGCACGTAAATGTATCGAATCAAGAGTTGAGTCTGCGCCGATCGTTTACCGATCGGTAGCATCCTATCCCAGCATTCGTAAAAGAGAATTGCATATGATTTGTAGATCTTAAATTATGCTCGTGTTCTTTTGCACTCGTCTCATTTTCTTTTGTGACTTAATTGAGAGTTGTGCGAATATTAATTACTCGAAGTATACGAGGTAAATATACTAAAGCTTACATTGTAGCTCTTCAATGACAAAATTATCGATTAGTTTAAAGAATAGAGCACCGGTGTTTCCTGCGGCTGGAGTTGCCTGCTTTCATGCGTTTTCTCTTTTCTTTGCCTCTTTGCTCTTTGTCTTTTCGGATTTCTCTCACCTAAAATAATTATATTGGCAGTTAGTTACGAGATAAGCTTAAAATTAATCAAAGAGTTTTTCTAAGGAGAACTTTTACACGTTTCATTACAGGGTCGAGGAACTTGATGGAGAAAATGAATCGCCTATCCACGAGAAAATGTAAAGTTAGCACGATTCTAAGTGCATTTTTCATAATGACCGAAGAATGCGGAAGTTAATGCATTTAATAGCTTCACTGTGATCTCATGCGTTAGTATGATTTAAGTATGACATCATCCTTCAGCAGAAGCTGAAATGCTATTTTTTTGCTACATTTGAAATGCTTCAGTAAATAAATTTACAGCGTGGTTTTCGCGCTGTAGCAAACATTCAAGCAGATTTACATGTAAATTAATTAATATAAAATTCATAAAATTTCATAACAATAAATCTATTAATGAAAAACCAGTAAATTTTAATTAAACTAATTCTCTAATGTTTTAGATGCCATATTAAAATATTCAAACTTTTATAATTAAAAAAAAATGTATTAGTGATATAACTTATCTCTACTGCACATATGTTTTCAATTTCTCATTTTATAGATATTACATTTGTGATCATATTATCTGATTTAATTATTTCGTGACAAACTACCTTATCAATGCTACATTTCAAAGATAAAGAACTACACGCGTTAACCAACTTGAAACACATATAATTCTTCTGTTACGCTTCGTTTTACATTGGAAAAAAATTTACTCACCAAAGTGTAAAAGGCATCGTCGACGCCCATCCGGGTCTTAGCCGACGTCTCGACGAAGGGCACGCCGTACTGACGCGCCACCTCACGCGCCTGCGTCATGTTCACCGCCCAAGACTGCTGCAAGTCGCACTTGTTGCCCACTAGCACCATCGGCACCTCCTCCGCGTCCTTTACCCTCTTGATCTGTTCACGATATGTACCAATGTCCTGTGCCGATGAAGAAGATTCATTGTTTAGAGATTTTGTTTGAGCAAATTCATGGTAGGTTGTAAAAATCAGGACCATGTTGGAAAAATCATTATTTTCTTATAAATCAATTTTTGTGTGATACTTTAAATACAAAATAAGAAATTTTTCGATAGCGTTGAAAAGATTTATAGATATAAATTTTGTTTTGTTTTGTACAGTTTGCATCAAATTGTAACATATATAGGTTAATAAATTTTGAAAGAAGTGTATTAACATCTATTATATTTAGTATACTAGAACACTAGAAGTGTCAATGCGCGTTGCGCGCGCCCTATCGTGGGCCAATCAAATTTTACATGTCCTTTTCAAATCGACCAATCACAATCATTAGAGGTGACAATCTCAAGTCCATCTCTTTTTTATATAGGTAGTATATTTAAAATTAATTGAGATTCACTTATAGATTAATTTATTTAGTCAAATAATATACATAGATTTTCTGAAGATTACTTGCAGAGATTTAAATTATAGCAAATTAAACCATAATCTTTCTAAACCATTTATTATTTGAAAATAATCAAAAGACTTAATAAAAACAAACATGGTTCACATTTAATTAGCAATTCCATGTTAAATGAATAATAAATGTATATTTGTAACAATACTTTTTTTTTTTCGATGAAATTAGTTTATTTTGAAAATGGGTATTCTTGCACTATATGTAAAAATACTAAAAAGCAGATATAGCACAAATAGTAATATTATTTGAAAAACTTTATAGTTATTGATAATAAAAACATATCAATTACTATAAATGAATATTTAATGATTGTTTTATTTATAGAATAAAAAAGAATGCCATGTTCATATTTTTATAATAAAAATTTTGACTACGAACCTCAAAACTCTTTGCTGAGTTAACAGCAAAGACAAGTAAGAATCCTTCACCTGTCCTCATGTATTGATCCCTCATAGCACTATACTCTTCTTGACCTGCAGTGTCTAAGATATCTAATAAACATGTTTCGCCATCTATAACAACCTGTAAAGTGGAGTAATTTTAGTCCCTATTCTAAAAATTAACTTCTACATATTTTAAGCTTTGTTACTTTTTAAATAAAATTATATTTTTAGCTCATCTTCTTGAAACAAAGAATGAATAATTAAAAATGACAGAAAAAGTAGTTTTTGTGAAATATATTTTAACATTTATTGAGATCTATTTTTAGTAACAGTAGACAACTTTCTTTAATTTCTTTTATTAACATACCTGCTTTCTGTATGAATCTTCAATCGTAGGGTCATACTCATCTACAAAATGATTTTGTATGAGTTGAATTGTCAGTGCAGATTTCCCCACACCTCCAGCTCCAACCACAACAAGCTTGTATTCAGTCATATCGTTAAAAGTTAAAATTCACAAAAACACTAAACATACAGCACTAGAAGTCCATCAACCTGAAATAAAAAAAAACAAGTGAAACTTATAATTCATGATCAATAATTGTCTTGTTCAATATCAAGCATCTGTTAAAAGCATTGTCGAGTGCAATATATGAAACAGAGCAATCAATGAATCTTAAAGCAAAAACATCTCATCAATTGATAGTAGTCATAAAATGTAATGTGTTTGAATTAGTGAGTCACAAGTTACTTATAAAACTGAGCCATCAATGCTTTTTAAAAGCAAAATCTTTTAATATATCATTGTTGATGAAACACTTTATTAGAAAGAAATTTTTAATACATATGTGTCAAATGTCTTGTTCAACTAAACATTTCAATTTTTTTTTTTTTCAATTCATCAAAAAATATAATGCGCACTAAAAAATCCCTTTTTTATTCCTAGCCAAACAAATTATTAACCAAGAAAATCAAATTAAACCGAGTATTATCTTGCTTATTGCAAGGAAAGCTTTCAACCAATTTTCCAGACTTTCCCCTTCCCAAGGCATTTCCATCAATGATATCAACAGGTTAGCTATAGAAGAGCCTCTTTGTCAATAATAACACACACAGCAAAGCATCTAGTTATTTTGGAGCAAGATCACTATTTCTGAAATAATGATGATTACACCCTTGATTATCATTCCACAAAGTATATCACCACCAAACCAAGCAAGCATATTATTGGCATTGGGAAACTATTTCCACACCAATTGTGTTAATTATACAAGCCACTGAAAACAAGCCAGAGAGAGATTGAGAGAGACACACACACACACACATAACTCGAACTCAGCCATGCCAATCTTCTGTTTTGGAGCAAAAAACATTTGAGCAAACAAGAGTCAGGCCGAACAAAACGTTATATATCGGGAGCACACACGCACGCACGCACTCACACACACACACGGGACAAATCGAGGGAATTCCAGAGATGCCTGCGTGATCCAAGAAAGAGAGTGAGAGAGAGAAAGAGTGATACATAGAAAGATAACTAATGCCTCGTCTCTACTGGATAAACAACAGGTTAAGCTTCTAAGAGGTTGGCCCCCGGAGATGGCTTATCCTCAGTGCGGAAACTAACCTCTACCAGTCTACCAAAAGCACTTGCAGCACGAGCTACTTCACACTCCTCTCTCTCTCTCTCGCTCTCTCTCTCTCTCACACTGACTCTCTTTCTCTTCTCCGCATACGAGAACTACCCTCTGCACATAGATCCACTATTCGCAATATATAACTCACGTTATTTTACAGAGGAGAGACCCACGGTGTCGCGCGCTGCTCTCGGTGCCGTGGTACTACTTATCCCCCGATATACACGGGGCGTGTACAGCCTTCTTTCTCTCTCTCGCTCTCCTTCTCTTTCTCTCTTCGTCGCTCTCTCGCACTCACTCTCTTCCCTCGTCGGCGTCCTTCCCTCTCTTTCTCACTCAGGGCGACTGTGTGTCTGTCTCCTCGTCGTGTCGAAAAATCGCAATCGAGTTTGTCTCTCTTCTCTTCGCTCTCTCTCTCTCTCTCTCTCTCTCTCTCTGTACTCACACACAGACACTCACACGTTCAATGCTCTCCACACCCTGGACACCTACTATACTACTGCTCTCTCATATAACTCGGCTAAAGTGACGTTTTCATTCTCTCCCAGTGGACGACGCGACGAAGAGAAGACGTGCGCGCCACGAGTGGTTATATACTTATAGTATAATATATAGTATCTATATATATAATCGTCGTCGTCGTCGTCGTCGACATGCCACACGCCGGACAACTAGAGATATTATGTGTACGTGTATGTGTGGATGTTTAAGTGTATGTATCGGCGCGCCGGGAGGAGCTACTTAATTCGCTGGCGCAATAGCGCGAAGATTTAACGAAATCCAACGGCAGCGGTGCTATACCACTGGTGTACGCACCTATAAGGCTCGTCTGTCTGTCTGTCTGTTTCTCTCTCTCTCTCTTTCTCTCCCTTGCACGTCTTATAAACTATTAATTATTGCGAGCGCGGCACTTGTGGCGAGTTCTCACATATGCCGCCGTCGCGCGGTTTCTATCTCTTTCTTACTATATATATATATATATATATATATACACGCACGCGCTTGCGACGCGCGATGCGTCATACACACGTATACATACATATATATGTAGTACGTATATAATATAACACCGCGGTAGATAGTATATAGTTGGCGGTCTTCGACCTTTTCTTTTTCGCCGCGCAGAGAGAAAGAGAGGGAAACTGAGAGACATGGGCAGTGTGACCACTTTATACGCCCCGCATGCTGTGTACTGGCTGCCAGCTTTCCAATGAATTCAATGAACCAATGATAAGCTTAGTTCATTGGAAACATACGATTCTCCGTATAGTATATACATATTATTTTGTGCACTGTGTGCTGCGATCCGTATATGCTCTATATAAGTAGTGATTGTATACGGTGTATTATAGCTGATGTTTTTTCTTTTTGAAATTGACCAATACACAACGCTATATCTCAGAGACCAGTAAAACGCGAATTTAATGATTCATTTTCATTGTAAATACATGTGAGGAACAAAACTAAAGAAAAAAGGTTTCATTTACACTTGCCAGAATTTAAACATTTCACAGACAAAGAATTTTTTAAATAGATTGAGTATTTTAGAATTTTTTATTTTATCATTTTTTAACTTTTTCTACTTTTTTTGATCTTGATATAAGAAAAGACAATTGAGTATTATTTTTTTTCACGAGTAGAGTATAAGCGTCGATAATATTATTGAGATCTATTATAGACAGTATAGCTTTATTACTTAAATTCAACATTTGTATTCTGTCTGATGTTTTACAACACTTCGAAATTGGTTAACAAAAGTGACCAAAGTATCATATACAGAAAGTTTTTTTCCTAAAGAGAAGCCTGTTTATGGAGATATCATAAAAATAGTTAAGAAGAGCATAACAATTTCCTTTTTATGTCTGTATGCAAATTCAAATATTCGCGCGCTTAATCGTCCGCGTTCCAAAAAATTTAAAATCACAGAACTTTATACACCGTACAAAATGAGAGCGATAACTATAGTTTTACGTATATTTTATTGTTTTAGACTCAATCTTTGAATTAACCACGGGTGGATTGTAGTGATGAATTGTAATTTTTTAAAAATTTAATTTACTTGTAGATTGTAGATAATGTAAAAAAGAATATTATACTTGAAATTATCTAAAGTACGAAAACATGGTGCTTAGAATAAAGATGATTAGAAATAATTATTAAAATTACGTTACATGCTGATCTAGATTATCTTATTTTATGTATACCAATATCATTATCAAAATCTTAACTATACTGTTCCTTTAAATATAAATAAAATAGGAATAATAAATTTTTACGTAAACCCTGTGACGTTTTAATGTTTTAAAAATTAATTATCTTTATAGCTATTCCAAAAGTCATAATATTTAAAAGTTATTTTTAAGTAAACCGTTTACGAAGTATGTTGTCGAGCTGATTTGAATGATTTCGGATAAATACATAATATGTACTTTTAACTGATGAATTCCCAGCCGCATGCGGGTGCATTATATTCGTATATAAACGCTTATCTGATTTCGACTGAAACTGGGTATAGTTTTATCAGATCGTACAAACCTTGCTGCATATTTAAATCAAGTATAGTTTAGGAGATGTCAAGATGTATCACACATATTCCTACTTTAAAGTTTTCATACGCGAGATACATGGATATTTTTCGTTTTCTACCTAAATTTTTTAATCTCCAAAAAAATACAACATACCAAATTATATGTTTTCTTCCATGGTATTTATGAATACGATAAATCCTCTTTCTCCGTTCACTATATATATATATATATAAGCTCGCAACTCAGCGCAATATAACTTGTCGAGATATTTTCGTCACCGCGCTAACCAACCACCTGTCCACTTTGGTATCTCTCTTTGCGGAATGAATTCAATACTCCAAAAATACAGCGACCGACAGCTGCTCCGGCAGGACAACACGCGTCTCGGCATTGAAGGTCGTCCTAAACATTTTAAAAGCGTACATCGACGCACGTGGAACTTGTTTATATAGCTGATGCAGCTTGTATTGGTTATGCTTCGATTTATAAACGATATATTTAAACTTATAACTTGCCGTGTAAGTAAATTTAGCGCTTTCTTCGACAGGCAAAAAAAATTATTAAATGATTAAAACAAAAGTTATCATTTTTACATTTAGTGTATACCCATTTCGTATATCAGAAAATTGCTTAAGTATTATCATCAGTTCAAAATTTTTCTTCCGTCATTTGACGACGTACGTATATATTTATGATTGTTTGAAAATAATCATCAGAATTAAAAAATATACAATTAATTTGTATTGCTTTTATGCAAAACCGCTATTTTTCTAATTGAATATTATCTGCAAAGAACAAATAAATCAATAAGTTTCCAAAAATATTTTTACTTGAAACAGCTATTTCGGAAATTACTTTATTTTGATTAAATATCGATTTAACGAATGTTTATTAAAAATTGTGAATCCACATAGTTCTTGATATGATTCGAATATCTACGAGAAAAAATTTAAATTATGAATTTTCCATACATTATATGTATAATTAAGTAATTTTAATCTAATTTTATTTCAAATTAACAAACCATCATTTTTTTTCCAAAATAAATATGTATTTTATAAAATATTTGAAACTTTAAATGATTTCCTATTGAAACAAATTTATTTTCGTATATACAAATAATGAGCAAAATATTAACGATACCAGGCAAAAGCTTATTGTAAACAAAAATATAAATTGCACGAGACAGAAGGTAAACGTACAAATCGTATTTATATGAATATAAAATGAATTCATTGTAGAGGATTTTCAGTATTCTCATACATTATGGCTTTTTTAAGGCGTACAAACATAACTATGTCTATATTTCGAAGAACTTTTCGTAACAATTGTATGATAATTGAATCACAAACCTTTAGTAACAATAACATGTGCGTTTTCACTGAGCATTTAATTGAATTATACGCCTGCACACATTTTCTATTTTCATTTACTTTGTTAATATATTTCAACCTGATACTGCTAAATAATACCATTAGTCAACTATTTCCTACATGAATACTCACGAAATGTATCGTTATATTTAAGCCTAAATTAACATTACGGCCAAATAATATTCAATTTCAGAAACTCTTCAATGGCTACATTTTTCACAGTCCGGAATCTAATATACTCCATGACATCCTGAAAATAATCATAGCACAAAGCACAAAAGAGAAAAAAAATAGTTTGTTCGTCCATTAAAGACACTTGGTGGCCCTAAAAAAGACCGTGCATATAAATTCTTTGTCACTTTATAAAAAAATTTTTTTAATTTTATTTTTTTACATTTTCTTTCTTTACAATACACAAGAATTACAAAAATAATACTCTATAATAATAATAATTATAATACAAACACTTTCAAAATCAATGAAATAAACTACCAATGGAAAGAAAACAAGAAAGAAAAAATATCTATTACTACTTGGCGGAGTTGTACTTGGTGACGGCTTTGGTACCCTCGCTGATGGCGTGCTTGGCGAGTTCACCAGGTAGCAGAAGCCGAACAGCAGTCTGGATCTCCCGTGACGTTATCGTTGACTTCTTGCTGTAACCAGCTAGTCGTGATGCCTCAATTGCTATTCGCTCGAAGAGGTCGTTAACGAAGCTGTTCATAATACTCATCGCCTTGCTGGAGATGCCAGTATCCGGGTGCACTTGTCTCAACACCTTGTAAATGTAGATACCGTAAGACTCGCGACGCTTCTTCCTCCTGATGCCGGACTTCTTGTTACCAAGTTGCATGGTCTTCATAGCTTTTCCACTCTTCTTCGGTACGACAACGCCAGCCGATTTAGAACTTGGTGCCATGATGATAATGATAATATACAGGCCAATAAATACGTGTATACAGATAATGAGGGGAGCGGCGATGAGAACCCAGGCTTTATAGGCACGAGCGGCGGTCAGTGATTGGCTCGGAGCTAGGTACACGCGCGGGTTATAAGGGAGAGCACGGAAGAGGGGATCGACAGTCGTTCAGATCAAACAACGTATTTCGGGTTGGTTGAAGGATATGTATGATGGCTACAGGAGAATTCTGTTTTTTCTTTCACTTTCAGGAGCATTTGGGTTGGAGCTTATTTTTCAGGGTGCAATTTGGAGTGTCGTCATTTTGAGTAATTCACTTTTGTTTTGAGTTGGAATGATATTTGATTCGTGAAAAGGTACAACAGATACGAAAGAATTGTTACGTATAAAAAACAAACACTGCTATTTCATCAAACAGTAATATTTTGGAATAAACAAATTGTTTTCTTATTCTGCACCTGTAAGTCAATTGTAAATTGAAAATACCAAGGTGACTGATGTTTATTCTCATTTGTTTCTATATTGATCGATAATATTTATATTTTAACGTATTTATTAAGTTACTTAATGAACTGTAACCAATGTTATTTACTCGGTGTTATTGTCTAAAGTATGAGTTTCGTTAATAAACTGTTTATATTGAATAGGAATGTTACATTAACAATAAGAACAATATAACATAGCTTAAGACTACTTATCTACTCGTTACGGAGTCAAAACTGTTGACCTTTTATTATGCAGATAATTTAGTGCGTTATTTTTCGTAAAAAAAATCAGCTCTGCTACTTGACCATCAGAATTATATGTACGAAGTATGTACATATATATAAGGAAATATTATTTCTCTACTCAAATACCAAAACAAAACAAACATTAAGGTGGATTATTTTGAAAGTCTCTAAATCAATGTACTTTAGTTTTGACGGTCAAATAGAATGTGCTAAAAAAATCATAAAAACGTTGATGAAACTTGTTATACAGCATTTTGGGTGGATTTGAAAAATTAGGTCTTGCAAAACGCAATTAGAAGGTCAATCTAACTATCAATAAAAAGGCTCCGTATTGCACCTACATTACCTTTACTATTTTTGAAAATAGGTGTAATTCGACGTTCGATAACAAATTATTGTTACGAAAAGTTCTTCAAAATATTTACATAATTAATGCGAACATAAATTTGGTTTTACGCCTTAAAAAGGCCATAATGTGATAATACTGGCAATTCTCTAGAATTAATTATTTCATATTGACAAATACGATTGCTATGTTTACAATAAGCTTTATTTGCTTGGTATGCTTACGCCTTAAGCAATATTTTTCTCATTAATTTTGTACAGGAAAATAAATTTGTTTCAATACGGAAACACTTAAATTTCAAATATTTTATAAAATACATATTTATTTTGGCAAAAAATAACGTTTATAAAGATTATAATTATTTAATTACATACAATGTATGGGAAATCCGTATTTTAAATTTTTTCTCACAGCTATTTAAATATAATCTAATAATGTCGAAGAACTCGAATACATTCAACAATAGTATTTTCGAAATAACTGTTTGAAGTAAAAGACTTTTTGAAAACTTACTCATCTACTTATTGCAGAAAATATTCAATTAGAAAAATAGCGGTTCTGCATGAAACAGCCTAAGGTCGACGTATATTTTTTAATTTTAATGATAACAGTCTTTAAAAGTTTAAGATTATGTTATTCAAACAATGACGCGAAAGGTGAAAATGATTTTATTCGACAAGATAAATCATTTTTCGTGTAAGGTACTCAAAAATAGAGTTTTTTTATGTTTAGATGTCATCTCGAAGGAAATTGTTAACAAAATATGTAACAAAAATCAATTAATTCATAACAGAAAATTCTACTTAAACAATAACTTCAAATACAAGGAAAAGTTCTCGTTTCGTATCACGATAAATTATTAGACTCAAAATTATATCGGTTGGCAAAATTAAGTCATAAAACATGCATGAAAATCGACATACCCTATAGTAATTTTGAAATATTCCAATTTTCATGCACGTTAAACTACTAACTGTGACAACCGATAACTATTTAGTTACTTATGGCAAGCTATAAGTAATTGTTTAGGTACAGCATTGTTCCTGAGAAAATAGCTGATTTTATAATTGCAAAAACTTATATCTTACTAACAAGGATCGTTTCATTTTTATGTATCAAAAAACGATTCTCAAAATATTAGTGGATTCGTTAGTCATTAATGTTTCGTTTGAAATAATTAGTAGGTAAACACATACCAGCAATAGGAAAGCAAATTTAAATGATATATAACTGGGAAAATGTTTATGCTATTTCTTCAGTATAAGTGGCTTACGAAAGCTTTTATAATTTATTCAAGTTCGATATATAGTTCTGCCTTTAAAGGATTGGCAGGCTGAAAACTTTCATTACAATGATATGCTATGAATAAAGACTTTATAATAAGCCTTTTAAAAATTTCTTCGATGTTCATAAACTTTGCAGGCGCTCTTACGTTACAAAAATGCAGAACAGATAAATGTTTTCAATGTAAGATCAGGGCACACTAGAAAAATAGCAATTTCTCTCAAATATTTTTCAGAGCGACCTATCGATTTAACGGGAAGTAATGTAATTATAATATAAGAAAGTAAAGTTAAATGAATGAGCATTTAGTTAACTTCCATTCTCCATCAACATCGTCCAAACCCTCACTCGCTTGTCCTTCCCATTCTATCCCCACTTAAAAACCGCAAGCTTCGACTCTCTCTCTCTCTCTCTCTCTCTCTCTCTCTCTCTCTCTCTCTCTCCCTCGTCTATAAAAGCTGACGTCTCGTTGCCTTCTTACCCCAGTAGACAGCACCGACTTGATCGGAGCGTATCATTAGCTAAATCAGCTAAGCTTCATCACATCCATTCGCCCGACGTCTCGTCAGAGCCTCAGCAGCGAAGATGAGCAGTGGCACAGCATCGTCCGGAGTGCCGAAGAAGCAACTCGCGGAGAAGAAGGTAGCAAGTCATCCACCAGCATCGGAGATGGTAACAGCAGCTATAACTGCGCTCAAGGATCGCAAGGGTTCATCCCTTCAAGCGATCAAACGTTACATCGCTGTGACGTACAAAGTCGATATTGATCGTCAGGCAATCTTCATTAGGAAGTATATAAAATCGTCCGTTGAGCGCAAAATACTGCTGCAGACAACTGGTACAGGAGCTCAAGGTAGGTTCAAGCTCGCCGATAAGAAGAAGGCTACGAGCGAACTGAAGAAAAAGAAGCAGGTGTCTAAGGATAAGAAGGAGAACAAAGAGAAGGCAGAGAAGAAGGAGAAAGTTGAGAAAAAAGAGAAAGTTGAGAAGAAAGAAAAGAAGGAAAAGAAGGAGAAGAAGGAGAAGAAGGAGAAGAAGGAGAAGAAGGAGAAGAAAGAGAAGAAGGTGGAGAAAACGGTGAAGAAAGTTGAGAAGAAAGTGAATAAGGATAAACCTGCCAATGAGAAGAAGACGGGTAAGGCACTCGCTACCAAGACCAAGCCGCCTAAGCCCAAGACTGTTGCATCTGCGTCTAAGAAAATTGCCGCCAAGGCGAAGTAAACTTTTGGTTTACGCGCGCGCTGTGCACTGCTCATCATGATCGATGTAATGTGATTGATTGATAAACAAAAAATAAAAAAAATAAAAAAATAAAAAAAAAAACAATCGGCCCTTTTCAGGGCCCTTAAAAGTATCACCAGACGTTGTGGCAAACTATTCTACGTGTGTGTGTGTGTGTACACACACACACACACCTATTATATTTATATATTGGCTTGTTTTTACTTTACAAGAAATTTAGATAGTGCTATGTGCGTTTTAAAGCTTTTCAACTTTAAACGCGAAACAGGAATTCATTGATTTGAATTGACGTATTTTTCGTGATGTCCATATGTAAATATAAATATTGGGTCGGCATTGTTTTTGTTTTCAAGAGCAAGCTTGAAATGTAAACATATTTATATCGTTCGTAAGTGTACATTTGTAATGGTTTTATATAACTATACGTACACTCTTACAGATTGAACTTGCTTGGTTAAAAAATTTTATAATTTTGTTGACGACACATTTAGTTTATTAAGATTTCCCAGATTTGAGGGATTTATTAAAATAGCTCAAATGATAGAAGCACATATAGGCTTCGATATTATGCTAAGATACACTTATGTATTAATTTTCTTGGAGTAAAAATTATGGAAGTGTAGTGTAAAGCTAGAACTAAATAATATTCTGGTTTCATACAATAGTAGATATGAAAACCATAAGCGTCGCGCGGTGCTTCGTCAATTTAAAACACGCCGTTATCGGGTAAATTATCGGGATATAGCTCAATATTTGTTCTGAAAATCCATCTTGTGTGTTTCAACTGAAAAAAAAGAAAGTAAATAAATCCCTTGGATGTAGGATTTAAATATCAGGTCTTTATTTATAATTTACATACAAAAATACAAAATAAAAATTACGTTTCTCGGTCAGCCTTTAAAACAATTTACAAATTATAGCAAGTTAATGACTAACATTTTTAACTTAAAATGATAATTGCTGCTGTCTATCACAAGTGATGCATTCTCAGTCATATATACGCACTTACGATCGTATTAAACAATCGGATACGCATGAAAATAATTTTAAAAAACAAAACAGAAATAACGTCGATTAGAAGTAAATCGAAATCTTCTAATTAGCACTAACAATCGTGTTGTGTATATCACGTATACGTACTTGTTGATTTAAATGATACCATTGCAGAAAATAAATACGAAAAAAAATAAAAAATAAAAACTCATGTGAAAATCAAACGTTTATAGGTACAGTAGCGCTTTGAATCGTATTTTCAAAGCAATCGTAGCTACATTCATACAAAATTTAACCGTCAATTTTATATAATTTAATATTAGTTCACTTTCCTATTGATAAGTCACAACGTAATGTACAATTTTCTTCTAGACCAAGAAAATACTTATAGCAACTTATAAATTATTTAATCAATGATTAGAATTCACAACACCGCAATACTCTTCTGGTCCTCGTATAAACTAATTAGATAAAATTAAGCGAACTTCTCGACTAAAACAACTCAACATTTTGATTTTTCAAAACATTTTTTTGTTCGTCAATAAACCTACCAACATGCAAAAATAGTAACAACAACATACACACACACACGCAGTTCAGCGTTGCGTAGCCATGCAGGTAAGTTCAATGTGTCTAGTGAAGCGTGCCAATCGAGTAAACTTGAGGCCACAGTCGAGGCACTCGTAATTCTTGGCGGGTTGCCTGCATTCTAGTTTCTCGCGTTCCAACAGCTCGCGGCCGGCGCAGGTGTGAATCGAATGAAGTCGATGCACGTCGATGATGTGATGACGTGCTTGCAGGTAAGAACCCGTACTGCGCTTCGTGCATATGAGGCAGCGGTAGCTGAACGGCACTTTACAGTGCTCGCAGTCGCGGCTCATCTTCGGCAACTCCTTCGACGTCATGCAGCGGTCGCACTCCACTTTCAGCACATCCACCGGGCCTGTGGATTTGTTTTTGTTTTTGTTTTTTTTTCTTATTTTTTTAATGAGAATATGTAATGAAAGTATTTTTAGTAAACATTTATTGCGAATGTAAAAGCGTTATAGCTCACTCTCTTAAAAATCAAGGAACGCGGTCGCGCTCCAAAGGCAAGTTAGAGTAACGAAGCCTGAGGACGTACCGTGCTACATATACACGGGAACATGACTTCCTCATTCTTATACTTAACGATAAATAATTTAAGAAACTTTGAATCTTCAACTGTTGGAAAAATAGATATATTTAGACTTATAGTTATGTTGAAGTTCAAACCTGCCAGTAGATGGCGTCAGATATTCTAACGGTAAACTTGTCTCTGTACCCACACCGGTAAGTATAACCTCTGAACAACGCTAAAGGCAATTGCTACACTCTTATAATTTAGCCATGTAACGCGAATTTTTATTATTTTGGCGTCAAAATCGTAATTAGCAATGCCGGAAATGACTATTACAACCAAAACGAATGACATTTCGTAGGGTATTATGTAAAATGGAGAAAAAAAGCATTACTTACAGACTAGCATCTCGTTGTTGCAATCTATCTCCTTGACCGCAACATTGCACGTAGCAAGTTCGGCAACATGCAGCTTTATGTGAATGCCCTCGCATCTTTCGCAATCGACGTTGTGACCGTGTTTGGTGCTGACATGATATTTCTTCATGTGAGCCTTTAGAATGGTCGAATGTATGGTGACGTATGAGCATTTGGAACAGTTAATTGTCTTCGGAGCTTGACAATTCTTTCGCACATGTGGAATAATAAGACCGTAGTAGGGAACTACGAGATTGCACTTCTTGCACTCATAGTACAGCCTCTTCTTGCACTTATGACATTTACGCAGCTGTTTCTTTTGAAGAGCTAAATCTTTTTTGCACTCCATTGTTTCATTGCACACTTTGCAAAACTTCCTGATGTAATCAACTGAAGAGGGAAAGAACATTTTTATTTCATTTTTCTTATAAGCTTGATCATTCGCAGAGTGAAAAAGAAATTAAGGGAATATACATACATATATTTTGATTTGGTGGTGCGGAGGCAGTATGTAATAATGGTTTCTCAGTAGTACCTGTAATAAATTAATATTATTATGCAAACCACATGTTACATGGGATCTTAAAAAATAAGAAAAACTAACCTTCTACTCCATCTAAATTATCCTCCAGTTCTTCTGAGGGACATGAGGTGTGAACATCTTCTACAATCGTTGAATCTAAAGATTGTTGGAATGGAATATCTGAAATTTTTTTTAAAGTTTGTAAGTACTGACTGTGAATATTTTCTAGGACTTCTGTATCTGGTAATTGTAGAAGTTGAATATTCTGAATTTCTTCTGAAGGCTGTGAATGTTGATTATTAGGCATCTCTTCAATAATTACTTTATCACTTGGAAGTTCATTATTTTCATCTGGTAACTGTAGAAGTTGAATATTCTGAATTTCTTCTGAGGGCTGTGAATGTTGATTATTAGGCATCTCTTCAATAATTACTTTATCACTTGGAAGTTCATTATTTTCATCTGATAATTGTAGAAGTTGAATATTCTGAATTTCTTCTAAGGGCTGTGAATGTTGATTATTAGGCATCTCTTCAATAATTACTTTATCACTTGGAAGTTCATTATTTTCATCTGGTAACTGTAGAAGTTGAATATTCTGAATTTCTTCTGAGGGCTGTGAATGTTGATTATTAGGTATCTCTTCAATAATTACTTTATCACTTAGAAGTTCATTATTTTCAGGCTTATTGCTATCATCTACAATGAAAATTTAAAAATATCGTATTAAAATGGTTTTAAATACTTTTATAACATCATTACAAGATACAACAAACCTAAATTTTGATGAATATTAGTATCTTCTGGTATTACAATACGTCTTTGACGAATTGATCGACCTTTTACTGCGTGCTTTTCTAAATCAGCAACCAATTTATTTACGACTGTTGCAAATTCACTATCCTCAGATACTGTTCTTTGTCTTTCAAACTGCTTTTTCTTTATCAGAGATGATTTTCTTTTTTTTAGAAATTGGTTTTCCATCAACAAGAACTGCTCAACATTATTCACTATTTGTTTACAATCATAATCCAAGCATTTAGTCGCATCATTTTCTATAAAAAAATAGTTGTAGTATAATGTCTATGTATAAGTATTTATGAATGTTTATGTTAGAGAAAACCAACATTACCTTTGTTTATGTGGCATCTTTCAACATGGCTAACAAGAAGATCTTGAGAGTTATGCTTAATATTACAGAAAGTACAATAATAACCATGAATTTTATTACAATATGATAAATGTCTCTTCAATAAAGTCTTGTGGCCGAAAACTTGACCACATTCTGAACATTGATGAGAATCTATTCCATGAACATTTTTCACATGAGTCTGAAGATCTGAATATGTAACTAATTCTTTCTTACAAATATTACATTTGAACTTTAATAAAAATCCACACTTGACACATTCCTCTTTCTTTTCGAATGCAATCTTCTTTACGTTGCATTCTAGACAATATGATTGGAGTGTATATGGTGGTGCTAAAAATTTCATAAACATTAGGTATTGAATACAGTGGTAATCATTATTCTTCATCAATAATTATTTATCCATATTCGTAGTCCCAGGACAAAGATAAAAAATGTAAGACGTATTATGCACATCTGTATTATATTTTCAAAATCGTTTATTGATTTTAACTGTATCGTCTTTTTGAAAATTCAATATGGCAACCCAATCTGCAAAATATGCAAAACAACATAGAAAATACAAGATTTTCTATGAAATTAGGTAGTCCGAATAATCGAATTCCCCGTACAACAGCGAATTCTTAGACTCGGTCGCCATATTGGATCGTCATATTGGATTGCCATTTTGAATTAAAAACTATGATTGTATTTGTAGATCACAAATCGTGGTCGCGTAATGAAGGCAAATTATTAGAGTGACGAAGCCTGAGGACGTACCGTGCTACGTATACACGGGAACATGACATACCCTGTCTGATTACAAATTGAAATTTAACGATCTTAAAAACATTCAGAATAAGATTTTTCAGCACATGCATTTCATAATCAAATTTTATCACAACCTTAGTAAAATTTGGAGAGAAAAAAAATTGTGATTAGAAAATTCAGGCCTATTAGACCCTCTTATGGGAATCTCACTGTTAATTGTTACTATATCCAAGTGGATCGTATAGTTATTGAACATATTCATACTCAAAAATATATTCTCATGCAATGTAAAACTAGAATGCTGTAAATTTTTCTATAGAATGTATACATAACCTAATGATTAACTCGGTCGGTAACGATCAACTGAGAGACCCTTAAAAAATAACTAAACTACATTTTCTTAGCTCCATTCTGAAATTCCACTTTTACTGACCTTTGACAACCTTCATTAGCATCTCGCCTCGTATTAGCCGCACGTACGGTATACCTTGGCACTGTTCATCAGACTTGCAGAAGGCTCGATGTCTGGCTTGAGCACAAGCGGACTTGAAAATACGCTCACCGCATGTGATGCAGCCACGTTTATGTGGCTTGACTACGAGGTTACGCAGTACATGCAGTTGTACGTCCCCGTACGTCAGAAAATCGGCGCGACAAAGCGTGCACCAGAATATCACGTTCGAACGACAATTTTTGCACTGCGTTACTTCTTCAATTGCCAATGTGTCCTCTTCGCACGTTGGACAGAAAGCCATCATCTGGTTCTGTAAATCTACAGAGTAGAAGAAATGTATGTGGATGATTAGTGATTTATTGATTTCTGAAGAAAAGTTATTTACAATTCTTAAATCGAATTGCATGAAATTTCGTAATTAAAAATTTTTTTACATGTACTGTTAAAAACATTAGAAATAAAAGAAGGAAAATTTTCTTTGATAAAAAGATGACATAACACTCTTAAAATATATCTCTTTCAAAATAAATAAGCTTTTGAAATAGTTAATATAAATACTAGAATGTAGCAGTAATCACGTCATTAAAAAAGTAATTGTTTTCTTGGTTTGGCAATTGATACTAATTATAATACTTACATGTCTCCTTTATTGTATCTTTTCTTTTATCTTTAGTATTGCAGTTTTTCTTTATTCCCTTGCACTGTGTACGACTACGTGTTTCTAGTTTTTGAAGTTGTTTTTGAAGTTGTTTTTCACTACCCATTATATGTTTTGATATGTGTTTTTTAAATAGTTCTTTGAATATGCTCTTGAAACTACACATGACGCACTTGTAGTAGATTCTTTCAATTACGCTGTAATCTCGATTATATATTTTTGATGGCCCACTTGTGCATTCCGCTTCATGCCGTTTCAAATGAGGATACATTTCATACGGCTTTCCACATTTGCAGCATTGCCCAACATAGCCACGTTTTGACAAGTTTTTATTTTCCTTTGTATCTGTACGAAAAATTCACATAATATATTATAAACTTATATTGTATGACTGAAAAGAATTCTTCAAAAGTATTATTAGATTTTAGAAATATTTTTTATCATTTTAAATTATAATCATTTATTAAAATATTTGTAGCATTTACTTAGATCATCATCCTGACTAGTCGCTGCTTTATTTTTCTTATTTTTCGACTTGGTAGATTTTTCCTTATTTTTGTCCAAAGAAATTTTCGAACCTAGAAAATACCATTACAACCAAAACTTATAAAAATGGTTTTAATTATTATAAAAAATAAGCATAGTGTTTGATTTAAGAGGCCTCCCTGTTATACGAACCCGTTTTTTTTCGTTCACTTTTGAATTTTGAGAAAAAATGTCTTTGATATGTTGTAGATTCGATAATGAACTACAACGCATAGGAGCAATATTTTCTTAAAATTCAAACTTGATGATAAAAGGTCCCTACAATTGTTCGTAACAGGTGGCACTCACATCGCCTAAAGCATATCACTGCTCGAGAAGCGCGGGTTCGAATCCTCATCGAGAATTGAATTTGTAACCCATTTGTATAAGTATATTATTGTACTTTATTAAAAATATTTACCTAATAATTTTTTTATACGTAGGCTTTCTCGCTTATTGCTTTTATCTAAAATATATATTATAAACTTAAGTTATAATAAATTTTAGATATATTTATTTCTAGATAATATAATAAGAGCTTTATTTATTTAAATGATAATAATTAAATTTACCTATTGCTCGTTTTTTATATTGACGACGTTGACGATTTTCATTGGTCTCATTCCCATTTTTTGGTTTCTGAACTATAATAAAATGTAAAAACTTAAATGAATTCTATATTCAATATGATTTAATATAAGTATAAATAATTTACCTGAACGTGTATTAGAGCTTTCGAATCTTGCTCGGCGGTGCCGAAAGGTCTTTCTCAATCCATTATTGTGTATAATTACTCTTCTTTTTACTACTAAAAATTGTCGAAAATCTCGCATGTTATCGTACGCTAAATTCGGAATTTCAGTCATAGTTTTACCTAAACATTAAAAATATTTACGATACAGAAATCAACAATTGGAAAAATTGGAAAATAATTTTTTTAATTTTATAGTGCCTTACTTGGAGAACATGTAACTTTCTCTTGCTTAATAAAAGGATACGTTTCAATCTGACATAAGTTACTACAATTTTCATCTAAAAAAAATGAAAGATTTTTAGTTTAAAAAAAAGTTGTGTAGAAAATATTGTAATACTAATGTTAATAAATTAAAATCTAACTGGTAGCACCATTTGAACTAGTCTCAGGATTTTCTATTGATTGAGTAACTATAATTAGAATAAAATTAACATTTTATAAGTCAATTAAAGTTAAATAAAAAACATTTTTACATAAATTTGTTTAACAAAATTCTCTGAAGACATCGATTCTTCATTGCATATAGGCTGTTCAGCAAATACTTTATTTTCTTCAACATCTTAATTTGTAAAAAAAAAATATAAAAAATAAGATTGTAAATATTCTATTGAAGTTTAATTAATAAATATTTTGTTTAAGAATTAGTCTTTGAAATACAAATATTTTTATATTATCAATTATTTTATAATATGGCTATTGATCTTAAAATTATTAAATCTAATTCCATATATAATATTTAAACCATAATAAACATCCAACACTGTTTAAATAATGCATGATTACATCAAATATTAAATAATCATAATTCAGGATCGATTCATAAAATAATACTAAGAAGAAGGGCACTAAAAATTCCGGTCCTAAATTTCCATAAAACAATATAACAATAAAACAAAACAAAATTAAAAAAAATGCTTTTATGAACTAAATGTGTATTTTATAATAATTTCAAGCACATGTCCATTGCCTTAATATTTTTCTAAATATAAGTTCATAATAGAGATTTGAGCATCTTTCAAAAATTTATAATAAAAATTACAATAGTCAGAAGTAAGAGTAACTATTTAAAACTAATTAAATTAAAGCCCTTTTTTGAGACATCAAAAACTAGATGAATTTTTTTAGATCAAAAAACGATTGTACTACATTCTGGGGCTCATACGGATACTTTGGTACAATGAAAAAGTATCTTCATCAATTTTGTGGTGGAAACAGTAAGAATCGAACTTTCAATTTTCTAAATTTTAATGTTTCATTTGCACATATGTAAGTAAAAGCATATGTACGGCTTTCAAAGTATTTTTATTGAAAAACTGAGAAAATTCTAATGTATTCTTATTTTTATTGTCAATTTTGACATGACACTGTTCAACATCAAGATTAAAAAATCTGAAAAAATTTATCAGCATTTGATACACAAAATAGAATGTTATCACAAAGTTTCAAGAAAATCTATTTTTTTATCACTCGATTTGACAGAAAATCAACCGTATATATGTATAAGGGAATATAATTTCTCTAATCAAATATCAAAACAAAACAAACATTAAGGTGATCTATCTTAAAACTTGTACTCTAAATCAATGTATTTTACATCTGACGGTCAAATAGCAAGAGCCAATTTAAAAAAAACTTCTGCTCTTATTCTATTATGCATAATACCTTAGTTCTTTACTTCAAATACAAGCCAGCTATATAAATTTTATAAGAATTAAAATTGACAACTTACTTATTGAAGTTTCTATAGGGATTTCTGCATTATTCAAGACGTTATTTCCACTTTCTGTAAGATTTGGTACACTGACATGTGCTGATTTTTTGTCTAAGATAACGTCAACATTATCAGTCTCTGTTAATTTTTTCATATGTTGTTTTCTAACCATTGAAACCCTTCCTTTCCTACGTTTCCTTTTAACTTTAAGCACTTTTACTTTTTTAGTTTTTCTTCTTTCATCATTCTGGTCTGACTCGTACAAACTTGAAGCAACACTATTCTCTGTGACAGGTTCACTATTTTCAATTTGTACCACCTCCAAATTATTAGCAATATTACTATTTGAAGTAACACTATTCTCTGTGACAGGTTCACTATTTACTGCCTCTGGATTATTAGCAATATTTAAATAATACCAATCATCTAAAATCAAACACAAATATTCAATTTGATTCTTTAGTATATTACTAAAAATAAAAAATTAATTATCAATTTCAAATTTAAATCACCAGATTCCAATATTGGTTTATCATGATCCTCATCAACTGTAGTATTACTATTTTCAATAGCTTCTTCATTTTCTAATACAATAACAGAATTATTTCCAGCTGTATTATTAGTGCAATATGATTTTCTCTTTCTTCTTGATATTTTATTTGTTTGTTTTTTATTACGAGAGGTCAGTTTAGGAACTTTTTCATTACTTTTTTCAATATCTGGACAAACTATAACTTCATCATCTGTAATTTAAAATTATTTTTTAAGTAGATATTAAAAAATTATATATAACAAAGTTTAAAAAATGCTCAATATACCTGATGATTCTATCAAGTCTAAAACAGGAACTACCTCTGCATTAGAATCTCTTTTATTTTGAACAACATCGTTTTCTGTAATTCAAATAATTTTCAATTAATTCTTTTAGAAATAAGAAAAACCTACAAATATTAGTATACTAAATTACATATTGTATATGTTACTTTTAACCTTTTGTTAATGATTTTTCAATAATATTTCCAATAACATTTTCAATAATATTTCCTGTTTCTTCTACAACTGAAATTAAATTTGTAGTTTTTTAATTATAAGACATAGCAAATTTATTTAATTAAATTTATCAATAAATTTTAAATGCAAACCACTAATATTGGATAATTCCACATCTGGACCTTCTTCTACATAAGTTATGGGATGATCTCTAATACTTGTAACCTCTAGAGATATTTTGAAAAAAAATAATAATTATAGTAAAAAATAATATAATTTTTATAAGGGTGAAATTCATATTTTTTTACCTTTAATGATCGGTAAGTTATTATCAATGGATTCTTCTACCTGAGCTACATCTAAAATAGCAGTTCATCAAGAAATTACTGTATTTTTTTTAAAATATAAATTTTATATGTACGTATATAATCATGATCAATAAGATTTACCATTTATTAAATTTATGTTATCACCAATAGTAATATTTTCTTCAATCTCTAATATATCTGTAATTAGATAATATAATTAATTACAAATAACATATTTTTACAATTGATTAACTAACCAGGAACATGAGATGATTCTGGAATTATAATTTCCTCAATAAGTAATTCTTCAGTTTGAATTTCCTCATTTTCTAAAATATGTTTCAATAAATGTTATTTTTAATAATAAAAACTGTGATAAAATAACAAATCTTTCTATCATAAGAAGGTGCCAAAATTGCCTAATATTATTTCTATAATAATTAACTTTTTAAAAAATTAAAAACTATAGTTCGAAAAATAGATTAAACTTGATAATTGAAAGAATGAACTAATTTTTAAATAAAATATATATTAGTAAAAAAAAAAGTGTGAAATTTATATATCAATGAATAAATCTTGGCACTTAATTATATTTAAAGTTAGTATATCAAAAAAGTGAAATAAATCATATTATGATATATAACAACAGTGAATTTATCATTAGATTATGATTATTTAGATTTGAAAATGAATATTTTTGTATACTAACACCGCATTAAACAAAAATTAATTGATATGTCATATGTGATTTCTGTTATTTTCAGAATAACAATAAAATTTTAAGAAAAAAGTTTACCTTGAGAAGAATTCACTTGATTTTTTATTATTTGTTTTTGCATGCATTGCTGACTTTTTTTTTTTTTTAACAATGGTTGTGTACTAAGAATTTTCCTTTTTTCAATATCTAAAATTTTTAATAATAAGAATTATTTATTATTTATTTCAAAAACACTAAATATGATTATAATAGTATTTTAATTACCTGAGTCAGGCAAATCTACTAATATAACTTCTTTTTCAATAAATGGTGCCAATCGCTGTCTGATTTGTTCATTTTCTAAATATCATAATTAATTTATATTTAACATAAATAAAAAAATGTATTTTCAATATGTACTTGTATATAATTTTGTTATATTAGATATTTTAAAGTATACTTATAATACTTCTAACTTATAAGATCAACTTACGTAGTAACGATTTCATAGAGACTCGAAAACCAAACATATCTAAAAATTTATTTTATATGTAATATACATTATTATCTTAAAACATATTAATATTAACAATACACTAAATAATTACTTGAACAATCATTGTTATCGTCTGGAGGTGGTTGACTCTTCTTTATTATTTTCTGTTTTTGAAATGGTGACACTGATGCTTTTGAAATTTGGTTCTTCTTAACTATTGTTTCCATAGGATGTAATACTTTAATACGCTTTTTAGTTTGCATAACTTCATTAGCGATCTTATTCATTTCATTGTACATTCGTTTTCTAGAATCTAGTCCAACATTTACAGCATCTGAGTCAGATTTGCTGTGTTGTAACATTTGACTAGAAACTTTTTCTTTTTCTAATTCAAAATTTTAAATTTTTTAATAAATAATTTTTCAAATAATTTTCAAGTGGTATAATATTAAACTTAATTACCATTTGATTGGGGGGGACATTGTGTAATCACAACTTTTTGAATGAAAAATGGTGATAATTCTTGAAAATCTGTACAACCTGTATATATAAAATCAGTTAATGTAAATTTTTTTTTTTATTCATTAATATTCAAATGTGTGTGTGTGTGTGTGTGTGTGTGTATGTATATATATATATATCTCCAATTTATTACTTTAAAACATTAAATTTTAATTTCTTTGTTAAATAGCATCATTTTTCATTACATAATTTTCATACTTTGCCATTGAAATGCTTTAATTAAAATTTTATAATTTTTATATGTCTAAAATTAATAATTGAATTATTAAATTATACCATAATAATATCATTGTTTAAATGGTATAACAAGATATATAGAATGTACAACAAAAAGCAATATTATTTTTTAATTTTAAAGTGGATGTAAAAATATTGATTTATAAAGCGTATTCGAGTTAAAATTGGAATTTCTAGATTGAAAACATTTTTTAGGTAAAACGAAATATTCATACCTATTTTTTTTTCCATAAAATATATAAATATATAAATTAGTAATAATTACTAAAATGCCGTGTATTATACTTTGAAAATACAAACATTTGAGTTAAGGATATAATGTACATATCGATCATTATTATTACCTAGTAATGAGTTCACAGGAACAAGATGTTGGTTCATCTTTAAAGAGTTTTGATAAATGCATGTACCTACAAATAAAATTTTCATAATTTATAAAGCATTATATTAAGAAAAATATAAACGATATTTGTATAATCTGTTTTTGTCATCAATAAAAAACTTTTTATTTAATATATATTAATTAAAAAACATATATCAACTTTATTTAATTTAAACATTAGTAGATTAAATTACTCTCATAAATAACTTATTTTATCACATTATTTTATTAAAATTAGTGGAGAATTTTAGCTTATAAAGCTATTTTATATACAGTTTATCTGAGTTATGTAATTTGAAAATTTTATAATATATTTACCTAATCTTATATGTTAGCAATTATTTAAAATACAGTGAATAAATGAAATAACTAATAGAATTAGAAGATTTGGAGTAGGAAAAAATATACATCTCCGATATTCCTTTAAGAGGCGAAAAAAAAAATTCTTAATATGATTAAAACAATAAAACAATTATATGTATTGAGTAGAACTCATCTTCCACGTATTCTTGGAATTTCAGTTGTAACTTAATTTTATTTTATAATAGCTGGAAATATATACACAGTGTGTATATATATATATATATATATATATATGTATATATATATACTATGTACATATACATAACTTTTTGTTTTTAATAAAAATTTTGATATTTATTGTTTTAGCACTTTAAAATTTTGTTATTTAATCAAACAGTATTAAAAGAAAAACAACAATATACATGGAATAGAAATGTATCTATTGGTACAACAACTTGAATAAGATACAATACTTTGATTTATCAATTAATTTTCAGATATAGGCTTAAAAATTTAAATATATTTAGTTTATTTTAACATAAAATATAAGAAAAATGATTATTCTATCATTTAGTTACTATAAATTTTTAATGCATAATAACTTTAAAACATTTTTTTTCCCTGTCTACGCTACCTACTGCAAAAGCAACTAGTTATATTTTAAGGACAACAAAATATAATTTAAAGAATATAGTTATATTAATCAAATAAAAGAATATTATATCCTAATCAGACACTTTTATACATAAAAAGAATAATCTGAGTTGAAGAGAGTGCTGGAACAAACACTTTGCTGACCTAACCTTCAACCAATATAAAATCACAATTGCTAAAAGGAACTGAAAAGTGGAAAACAATTACCTACCAAAACATCTAATTTCGAGAAGTTGCTGAATAACTTTTGTCTATTATAAATAATGAACACTCAAAATAATAAGCAACAGATTTCAATCGATCCCGCAAACCGACTTCAGTCTTCAACTCTTCACCGAACGAAATTAATATTCCTAACGGCAAATTCTTCATCACCTGTCAAATCATTACTTTAAATATAGTATTTAACAAACATTCATAAAAATTAATTTACCAATAAACATTTAATCCGTGCACTTAATAGATCAACACAGCTCTCCGCGAAAGCGGGAGTGATGAACTAATGGCGACGTTGAGGCGATAGGAAAACGGCACTAGATTTTTTAAGTCGAGAAACACACGGGCCGGGAACCAACAGTTCACAGGGCAGATCATTTGTGATTTCGCGTGCGCATGTTTTATGATAAAATCAAGTATACAGATTTATGATTAAAAACGGAAATGCGAATTGTTTACGGTATAGTAATGTGATATTGAGCTCTTTTAGAAGTATAACCAATAAGGAACGCGGACTAAACCAGTTTTTGGGGTACAGTGATTTTTTTTGTGTTTATTGACAAGTTCAATGTACATTGAGAAAATTTATGATTTAATCGTGAACGAATGAACATTTAATTTACAACAAAATGGGAACTACAATTTAGACTGTATAAACTAATGTGAGTTTTATTCTCTTTTATCGCATATGAAATAATAGTAGCATAGAAAATTATCACCGCTAGGTGGCGGAATGCATAGAACTCGAATATATAAGCAAAAAGGGTCACTTTTTTTATGTGAAAACAATAGGAAACGAAGTAATGCAAAAAAGTGAAACATTCTAAAGTATATATAATAAAATCACAGTGTACTTTGTAGTATTCAAAATTTCTAAAAATATATTTCATAGTCAAAAACTATATTTAATTTTTTTTTGCCTAGCGGGACAAAAGTATCGCTTTTTTCTCGGCACCCGATCACAAAGGTTGTAGTTTCGGCCTCGTTAGGCAAAAATATCGTATACGCACAACGGGAGAAAATAATGAATGCCTCAGCCTTAGATTGCAATTTACATGTGTAATATATACCATTGTGGTTGAAATTAATTACTAAAATTGTTATATTATTATGCACGTATGAAAGTTCATAATCCATTGGATTCTCTATTTCTAATATTGTATCTATCTAATATAGTAGTATCTATATAATATAATAGAACCGCTTAATGTATATGATATGAATTTCCCAATAGGAAATTTCCATATTAGTTTTTTATGTAATACTTATCATTAAGTTAAAGTATTTATAATTTCAGGCATATTAATTATATAATAACATCTAATACAGCATTCTCAATATTTTTGTTTAATTTTTAGCAACTCGTTAATAAGTCGTGACATACACAATAAATTGAACAGTATTTTTAAACTCTTAACACTTTTATAGTACATATTTATATATGTATTATCTGTGTACATTTATCTTGAAGCCGAATGTATTAATACTTATTGATACCACTTTTGAATACATTTTATGATAATAAAAGCATCTATATTTGGCATTAGACATTGTTAATGTTATGTAACGATTTCACTTTATACAAATATATTGACAAGGCTCCTGCTAAATTTGATGAACATAGACATAAGTTTATGTTTTTATTAAATGTTAAATGATGTAAAATATATGTTTATTTTTCTCAATTTGTACAAAAACACAAATGTCGCAAGCATGTTAGCATGTTAACCGATTCATAACTCTGCAAGATTAACTGTTGAACAAGAAAAGTATGAATCCAAATTTAACAGAACGATCTCTACAAAGCTAAATTTAACCCACCGAAAACAGATTCAAATTACAGAATCATTATGGTAATGCCTTTAAAATACTTATAAAACATACATATTTCAGATGGATAATATTTAAACAGATTATGTTGACTGAAAATATTACTAAAATTTTGTGGTTGATAATTATCTAATACCTAACTCTAATTTTATCTTTATTAACACATACGACGCGAAGGATTTGTAAAAAATCATGATAAACTATACTTACTCACACATGCAAAAAAAAAAACAAAGTCAAATATTTACGGGAGAAAGAGGTATCCTACTTAATTAAAGAAGATCCTGTTTTCCCGGCTCCGACTATATATAATCATTAGTACCAAGTACTATATAGGTATCGTGCTACTCAGATGCACCCATACATAGCATACTAATCTCTGTAGCAACATAGCCAATAGTACCAACAAATATAGACGCATATCTATATGCGTCTATATTCTTTGATAGTACCGTGCAATATAATTCCAAGCAGTCTAACCTAACCCTTACTTAAGTATCCGGCCGTTACGGTTATGGCTGGCTCTGTTTACAGTTTTCAAATAACGTTCCCGCTATTTTTAATTTTGGAGTCAATTATTCTTAAAGAAATTTAATACTTGAATTAAAAAAATTTCAATAATCTCAAATTGTTAAATAGAGGTAATATTAAAATATTTATGACATTTCAATTGTAATAAGGTATGTTTTATTCAGGAATTTTGTGTAATTTTTTTTATAGGTATACCTAACCTCGATCTCAAAATATTGATAATCGACTAATCATCAATAGGTTGTACTGTAAAATGACTTAATATGTAGTTCTATTAAATGAATAAGATGTATTTGAATAATAAGTAATAAAAAGTAAGTTCATAGCATAAAATTTTACGTATCATTTTTTTAAATTTAATTATATATTATCTTTTTTAGAGTATAGCTAGCAATTTACTTTATCTATGCAGATACTTTATTAAGCATCATCATGGATCAAAGTAGAGAACCCTTTGATATTAAAACCTTTCTAAGAATTTTAAGAGAAAGAGGTAAATCTTATAGTGGATTACGAACGTCTTTAGCTTCATTGCAAGAAGAAGCTCATATAAGAGGATTAGATGGCAAAACTATTAGGTCAATTACTGAAATCTTAGTAGAAATAGATTTGGGAGCTGTTAACGCAGTGGCTTTAATCAAATGTATGATTCCAAGAAATAAAATAGATGATAATGATGCCAAGAAATTAATTTCATGGTTTTTAATAATAGGAGCACCAGTAACAACTCTCTCCATGTTACTTCAATGGTTCATAGCTTGCTGGGAGTACCAATTAATAAATAGAAACTCTATTTACATTTTTTATGATTCATTTTTTCATACGTTGTTAAAGCAAGCAAGGCTTGAATCACGTTTAGCTCAATTAATTTATTTAATGACTAAACCTGAAGATGTAACCAGAAGGCAAGTTATCAGATTGTTGAGATTAAATGAACATTATAGAAAACCTCAAAGACATATTACTGCTTTACTATCTCTATTTAAATCGTATAAGCCAGAATTTGTACCAGAAAAAATTCCAGCTATAAATATTCAAAGTATATGGCGCCCAATTCCTGAAATATTGCGTACTGGCTTTGAAGATGCAAGAAATAGAATAATTCTAAAGGAAAATGAAAACACAGGAGTATTCAATTGTGATTGGAATACTTTCAATAAAGTTAAAATTAAAAAAAATCAGGAACCACTTATACCTTCTGTTGGATATTTTAATATGGGCTCAAGTATATTTAATACCAATAACAAATCGGAAAAATCTATTTTTGATGTGTCTGATGCACAGCAGCTAGGAAAATATCATTCTATTGTAAAGTTACCATGTAACTCAACATCTCTTTTAACAAACTCTATTGGGTACCATTTATTGACTTTTGCACACATTGAATACCAACAGAGATTCATGCATAATTTATATTATACATTTTGGAGATCTTTTATATTTGAAAAAGGCAGATATTCGGATGAAGAAATGAATAAAATCTTAGACATGACATTAGAATTTTCTAAATATATGCAACATGGCATCCCAATAGTGAATTATTTCATTAATGAGTATTTATCGTGCTATATGGATGAATACCATATGAAATTCTTATCACTAATGCAGTGGAGTTCAGTTTCCATTCCAGAATTACAAGATTATGTTTTGTCACATATGAAATTGATGTTTTATAGTTCTACTTTAACTACCAAGTGTAGAATCATAAGGACACTGAGAGCACTTCTGTTAAATCTTGTTGTTATTAACGATAATTCATTTGAAAATAAATCATTTCCATTTTTACACCAAAGTTTTCCTGGCAAACTTAATGAAAGTGTACAAACTATTGAAAATTTTGCCAGGGAATTAATGATGTCTGCTTTAAATATACATTCTTATAACTCTTTTCTGATTTCTGAAGCATTATCATTTTATGAACAAATTGATGCTTTACAAGTATACAAAAAGACATCATCTGTAATCTTGGCTCCATCAGCTGTGATTTATGGTAGTTTTGCTACAAAAAGTTGTGCATTATTGTCAAGAGTATGTGCCTTGTTACTAAAATACCGGAAATATTTTAGACAGGATCATACTTCAGTCAAAAGCATTAGGTGGCTACTGATATATGCCGAAGATTTAGTGAGTGCTTTATGGTATGATAATTGTTTTAGTAACAGAAAAGGACAAAATAGATATTTTTTAAAATATTTATCAGATAATATAGTCAAAAGTAATCCTAGTGATATGGATAGTTTGTTAAATATTCTTCAACATTATGCTGTGCTACCATACTTGTATATGTTAAGTTTGAATGGACTGCCAATTACAACAAAAGAAGATGCTGTAAAAGTGGCAGCATATTATTATCCCCATATAAATCAGTTCATAGTAGCACTTCTCAGACACAATAAAACTACTTGATAGAATGTGCATGATTCCGATGACTTTATCTTTTTAAAAAAATTAAATGATCAAATTAATAGGGATGAAAAAAATTATATTATTTATCGACTCACTATGATGTCAAATTTTTAATTTTTTGTTTTCAATTTTATACTGAGACTGTATACATTTAACTTAATTGTGTAGTTATAAAACTAATTTAAAATTGGTTTACTTTTTTAATGATTTCTAGATATTATTGTTGCCTTTATTTTTAAATATCATTAATTCAATCATATAATTATGAATTTAAAGTAAAAACTTAGATTTAGGAAATAAATAATGTTTGCTTATTTGACTGCAGTATCTTATGCAAATATACAAAATAAAAACAAAAATCTAATGTTGACAAAAAATTCAATAATTTCCTTTAAATTAATTCAATAGCCTTTTTGAAGGCTAAAATTTAAATTGTTGGAATTGACTGTATTCATTTTTGTATAAAGACTCCACTTGTATATATTTTTATAAAACTTGTTGATATTTTATTGGTGTTTCATTAAATAAAAAATTGAAAACTATATTTTAATTACCTATATTAATTAGTGCAACTACCTATAAGATGAATACAAACTGTGAAAAGATAAACTGAATAATGAAGTTTGTAAGAAGAACGTTAAATTTTATTTGTATAGTGAATATTATATTATAAAAAATATATAGACTTCATTTATTTCTTAAAATACTAATTACAATTTGAAGGAACATATTTCAAGGATTATTACATCATCACATTATACATACCTTTGGTAAATTTTTGTCATTGGTAAAATACCTACCTGTTATTTCTTTACAATATAATTAAAAAATATCACTTTAAATTTAAATGAAAGGTAAGTGAAAAATACTGATAATAATTTTTCGACACAAAAATCTTATACAAAATACTAATAAAATCAATCAAAAAATTTTCTTATAATAGTAATTGTGTAAGTGAAACCTCTGTAGATGAAAATTTGTCAAATAAACTTTTAGATATATTTTAAATAATAAAAATAAGAGTCACATCTTCTTTTTCAGTGAATATACATTACAAAAATCTAAATTACAAAAAAAAAATGTAAATTACTCTTTCAACCAAAAAAATTCAGACTACATCACAAACCCGATCAATCCTCATACCGTCCAGCGGATCTAACACCCTGTCATCCATAAAGCATCTGCCCTAATCTATCAACTATATCTATTTTGATGAGTCGGAAGTTTACATCGTTGAAATGCAACTAAATAATTTTTACATTTATTTAAAGATAAAATTTATTGGCATCAAACTAACTGTTAAGCATTATAATTTTGTTTATTTTCATCTACCAAATCGCAAATCGTTACTGTATTAGGCAATTTTGCCTGTATTGGAATCACAATAAAATAAATACATAAATAATTAAAATTATTAAACAATGGAAATTTAAGCTAAACTTTTGTTATAAAGTTATTTTATACAATAAAACACTAAATCTACGCGCCAAATTAATATTAATTAATAAGTATTATGACTTCGAAGTCAAAATTAATTTTTTTATTTCATTGCACTCTAACGTTGTAAACTTCAGACCCATCTGTTCTGACGAGACATTTCAGCTCGTTATATAAAATTGAGCTGATCTTTCAGTAGAATTCCTCGCGAAGCTCGGAAATATTATGATAGTGTAGTAGCGGGTAGTTGACTTCGAACATGAGTTTCATATTGTTCAAACGTCGGGTTCTAGGACCTGCGATAAGTACGATTTCAGCACGGTCTTCTTCGTCACGAGAAAATGAGAAAAAATACGCGTGTGAAACAATTTGTAAAAAAAATAATAAAAAATTCTTCACACACATTGACACATTATTTTTAATTTTGATTATTATTGTAACATATTATATTATTAGATGACAAAAGCTATTTTTTAGAGAAAATCCAAATTTAGAGTTATATCTCCCTATATTATATAGGTGTAAGCATAAAAATGGGTACCTACCCCCTCCATTTCTGCTCCACTGCCCCTCCACTTTTTACCGTTAAACTCTTTCAATTTTTACGTTATTTTTAAGGATCTTGCCCCTCCTTACTTACCCCTCCACCTACCGCTCCACTTTTTACCGTTAAATTCTTTCAATTTTTACGTTATTTTGAAGGATCTTGCCCCTTCACCCCCCTCCGCACCCCCTCCACCTTCCATTCACTTACCCCTCCACCTCCCCTCCACTTACCTCTCCACACTCAATCTATCCCGTACAGATAAATATGACTTAATAGATTCTTCATATTTTCTTAGTATTTTGTCATATTACATTCAGAACAGCTACTACATCATTTATTAAATTAACACAACGATATTTCATTGCTCTGAAGCAATTATACAGAAGATAAATAGTATTTTATTCCAAAAAAAATTAAGATTTATAAAAAATGTAAACAGATTTTTTTTCAAGTTTTACAAACAGCTTTCCACACCACCACTGGAGCACTGTTATGAGCGCGTTGAATTTTTAATTTTGTTGTGCTTAGGTTTTATATATATATAAGAAATAATAACAATTATATATGATTTTGGGACATGCCGAAATTATATAAAATTACACAATAATTTTTTATATAATGAGCCTAAACACGACCATGGAATTCATCGCCAATAGTCCTAAAAACCATGGAAATCATCCCTCCGTAATCCTCCTTGACTCCAACCTAGCCCTTCCTTCCTCCACCATATAAGATGTGAATCAATTTTCATTAATCAATTATAATTCATTTTTATTAATATTTAAATAAATTAAACTAAATGTACAAAGTATAAAATACAATGAAAATTGATTCACATCTTTATTACATTTAATAAATAACTATTTCATATAAATATATTTATTTATATTGAAATTTTTTTTATTAAATGTAATACAATAATCAGATTACAAAATACTATATTAAGCTTATGAGAAGATACAACATGTCTTATACTTTCACAAAAGAGTAATATTATAATTAAAATGATTATTGTTATAAACATATTGGGCTTATAAATCTATTTAAATTTTCATGATATTAAAAAAAGTATATTATCAAAAGGGATAAATACAATATGAATTTATAAATAAATAACCTTTAGACTCTAATTTATCTTCATATGTATCTGATCCTATCTTTAAAAAAACGTTGGATTTGTTATGATATTAATTTATTTGTGATGTCATTACTAATTTCGTTTCGTGATTATATGTAAATTTTAATAAAAATATGTTACAATAAAAATATGTATTATTACAATAAAAATAAGTTACAATAGAAATATATATTTGAAAATGTAGATCAAATGTAAAAAATTTCTTTTCATACAATGTTATCAATTATTATTGAAGAATTTTCTAAAAGGTTTTCAATAAATATATTGTTAGGATTCCTACACCGGGACAAAGCAACATATAATTAGCCATGCGAAAATAGTGGTCGTCTAATAAAAATACCTAAGGAATTAAAACTTTGACCTTGTGATTTATTTATTGTTA
>JAYJLV010000046.1:21676161-21707420 GCA_036873485.1 Torymus texanus
TGTATAATGTGTATCAAATGATGCTCATTCGTATTCCAATATTAAATCAAAAGTGAAATAAATCGAGTTATACCGTTCTAAAATAATAATACTATTAAAATCAGTAAAAATGTTAACATTATTTTACGTAGGGCAGTTTACAGGGATGCCGAAATATACTTATTCGACGATCCTTTGTCTGCAGTTGATACTCATGTTGGTAAAACTATATTTCAAGACTGTATCAACGGACTGCTAAAGGAAAAAACTCGCATCCTCGTCACTCACCACGTTCAGTATTTGAAACAAGTTGACACTGTCATTCTCCTAAATGACGTAAGAATCTAAACAAGCAATACTCTTTTAGACTTATTAGTATTTAATTAAACCTAATAATTTTAGGGTCAAGTGGAATACCAAGGGACATTCGAAAACTTTTACAAAAACGAAAAATTCCTTCGGTACTTACCGTTGAATGATGAAATAGAAAAAGTGCCAGTAGAGGATAATAATAATAGTAGTGTTAGCGTAAAATTACTAGAATCTAATATTAAAGTTGTAAATGATGACGAAAAGGAACCTGAAGAAAGCGAGGAACTCATATCCAAGGGACGAGTTGCAAAATCGTTATACTTAAAGTACATAAGAGCTGGCGGATCGTACTTTACTCTTTCGATATTGTTGCTAAGCTTTATTTTGACCCAATTATCAATCAGTAGTTTTGATTGGTGGTTATCCTTTTGGTAAGAGTTTTGATTTTAGTCGCTTCAATGCACTATATAAAAATGTATTATAGTAATCCTATTTGTTTATGTTTAGGATTAAACAAGAAGAGAAACGTTTGAGACTAGCTACAAATATGACAAATTTTAATACTTCTCAAAGTATGGAAAATATAACATATATTGTTAATAATATGAATACCACGTATTCTTTATCATTCCTGAAAATTATAAATATCGAAATATATTTAGACAGAGATACAGCTTTATCTGTGTATGCTAGCCTTATTTTAGCAACTATTATATTTTCAAATATAAGGAATCTTCTATTTTACAGAACGTTTTTGAACTCAAGTAGAAATATTCATAATAATATGTTCACTCGATTAGTTAGAGCGCCAATACAATTCTTTAACTCCAATCCATCAGGTAAAACTAAAAATGTTATTAAAATGCAAATAACATACTAAATAATTATGTAAATTTCAACAGGGCGAATAGTAAATCGATTTTCTAAAGATACTGGAGCAGTCGATGAGTCACTGCCACATGCGATTTTGTATTTTGTTGAAAGATGTCTTTTCACTATTGGCATACTTGTTCAGATACTTATTATCAACTGGTGGACAGTATTTCCTATGATTATAATGGTGTATTTTTTCATGAAAATAAATGATATTTATCTTTCAACGGTTCAAGACATCAAGAGATTGGAAGGAAATGGTAAATACTTGTTCATTGCATTTTTAACATTGTTTAAGTTATTAGTTAGTTCTAAATATAAAATAAACTGTATGACGAAACATTTACGTTAGACTTCTAAACTTAATTCATTAATGGACTACTTAAAAATCTAATTAAATGATGTACTTGCTAGGAATGATTTATAAATGTGATTCATTACATTTAGTCGCATATACATCTAAATATTATCACAAGTAGAGGTGCATCTACGACAAATACCTGTTACAGTTACTGCATATCTGATCTGATGAAAGTTTACTTCAATTCAACTCATCTTCTTTTAATTCGAATTAATCATATCAAATCATACAGTGATTCATTACCATTATTTTTTCAGCCAAAAGCCCAATCTTTTCATTGGTCAACTCATCGATGCTCGGTCTGCTGACGATTCGTTCCTGTCATGCTCAGAATATTGTTACTAGCGAATTCGACGCTCGACAGGACAACCACACAGCCGCCCATTATCTTACCCTCGTTACCTCCTCGGCTTTTGGCTTCTGGCTCGATATGACGTTGATTTCTTTCCTAGCTTTTCTTTGCTATAACTTCATCTTTATTGACGACAGTGATACTTTTGCTGGTGATGTAGGACTAGCCCTTACGCAAATCCTTACAATCATCGGTATGCTGCAGTTTGCCATGAAGCAGTGTGCTGAAATTGTCGCCCAGATGACCAGCGTTGAGAGGATGTTCCAATACACGAAGTTGGAACAGGAAGGTCCGTTTGAGACCCTACCCACACAAATGCCGGAGAAGTCATGGCCTAGCCATGGTGAAATTCAATTTCGTGATTTATACCTGAGGTACGCTGTTGAAGAGGAACCTGTTTTGAAGAATTTGAATTTCACTGTTACTCCTAATATGAAGGTAAATTTGAGGAATAAGTGATTGGTTATCATATCTAGAAAATTTTATATGCAATCATTCAGAAGACTCATTTGATGTTTATGGTTCTATTTGTAAACCTTGTACCAGAGATATATTTATGCAATATTGATAAGAATTCTCAGTAGACCTTAAGTTTTTTCAATATTCGATATACTATAAAGAAAATTTTGCAGGTCGGCATAGTTGGACGTACTGGGGCAGGGAAGTCATCACTCATATCTGCACTTTTTCGACTTGCCAAGACTGATGGTTCATTACTCATCGACAACATTGATACCAAGAATATTGGCCTATTCGAGCTGCGTAACAAAATCTCGATCATTCCTCAAGAGCCTGTCCTATTTTCAGCATCTTTGAGGGACAATCTCGATCCGTTCCACAATTACGATGATGCTCAGCTGTGGTCAGCTTTGGAGGAGGTAGAACTCACCAAAGTCTTTGAATCGCTAGACCATGCGGTAGATCGAGGTGGGAGCAATCTGAGCTCCGGCCAACGTCAGCTGTTGTGTTTAGCCCGAGCGATCGTTAAGAAGAATAAGATTCTCATATTAGACGAAGCCACAGCTAACGTCGATCCCACAACTGATGATCTCATCCAGAAAACCATCAGAACCAAGTTCGGTCGCTGTACCGTGCTGACAATAGCACACAGGTTGAACACCATTATGGATAGTGATAAAGTCTTAGTGATGGACAATGGTGAGGTGGTCGAATTCGATCATCCACATGTATTGTTGCAGCGGAATGATAGCTATTTTGCAAAGATGGTGCAACAGTCTGGTAACGCGATGTCCCAGCATTTAAGGACGATGGCTGAAAAGGTAAGTGTAAAATTATTTTGTGGTTGGCGAAATGGAAATCAGAATACAATGTTAACATTCTATTATTTTTTTAGGCTTACAACGAATCTTTGAAAAGAAATGAGATTGTAGCTACGTCCGATAAAGTAGAAAAACAATAGATAGAATGAATAAATGAAACAGAAGATATTGAAAGTATCTTTCAACGTGCCTAAAATTGTAAATAAAAATGAATTTTTTTATGATAATTACGTGTTTAGCATAAAATTTGAGTGACTTACTGCAAACCAAGCATCTACAACTGATACTATGTAAACTATTTATTATTTGTGTATTAATAGTTATAATTGAAATGTGATTTGAATTTATTCTTGTGAAATAAATTCTATTTACAGTATATTTGTGTCTTTATTTTTGAACCATTAATCTATTGCAAGCAGACGATGTATTGTGGATATTCATCTTATATAAGAAGTTTCTAAAGCTTATTTTGAAAATATAAAAATTTCCAATACGTTTCCAAATAGAAAAAAAATAGAAGATAGTAAGTAAGATAGTAAGATAAAATAGTTATAAAATAGAAGATAACAAGTCATAATGAGAGAGTAAGTAACATAAATATATATGTGTACTTCTAATGAAATATTTTCAAATGATTCCACCACTTTTTTTAAAATTTTTTTTTAAATTAGTAATCAATCAGAATAACGTCTCAAAAAGCGTTTTTTGAAAAATCTAATGAATGAAATCATTCGAAAATTTAAGAGGATTTACGCATAAGAAAAGTACGAAACCATTAGGTCACAGGATTACACCAAAGTAAGATATGTTTCAGAATCAAAAGCATTGAACCCAGGAATTATTCTCATAGTCCCTTTTAATCGAGATATGAACTATTTAATCTCACATATGTTTTATTTATTTTAAAAATGATGTCTTTTCTATTGATAATAATTTTACAAGTACTGATTTTACGGTGACGAGCAAGTAAAAATATAAAAGTATATAGAACAAGCTTTATTTTGAGCTCTACATTGTTGAAAAATATTAATTTCTTAGGAAGTTATGGTAAAAAATAGCGTAAGAAAATGGTAAAAATAGCACTATTAAAATTGTTTGAAATAAAGGGGAAATTTTTTATCATTGTCTTACCTTATCTGTCTGCACATATTTTTTTAATCTTATACTTAATCGTTTTCATAACGTAAATATGTGAAAACTTACGGTCTATAGAAGAGACATTCTTTTCTATTAATAAAATAATGTATACTTTGTATAAGATAACTCATATTTAGAGTAAAACGATCTATGAAAATAAATCTCGGAACAGGGGTTCAGTATTTTTTATTCTAAAATAACACTCTCCTTGTTTGTATCATTTCAATGGGCTTGAAAAAACGCTTTTTTCTAAAATTGTTGTTTAAGTGTACAAAAATTTGTAAGATAGAAATCCGTGTCGAAACTTTACATAGCTTTAACATCTATAAGTTTTCTAAAAAAAATATCTATTCTTGATTTTAGTCGCTAATAATTTATGTGCATTTTATCATAATATTTACTTTAGTGTAGAATCTCACCAGGAAATGAAAATTCTGTAGTAAATAAAAACATTATTCAATCTGAAGTGTTTATTGATAATAAATACAATGTAAAACAGTTAATTTGAAATACAAACAATCTTTGTATTTCCATTACTGTTGTAGTAAATTTAGTCATTTTGTTGTTTTTACATAATTACATTTATGGCTCGTGATTTTAGCATTGATAACATATATTATTAAAGAAAAGATATTATTGCAGATGATCAACTTGAATTAATCAACCTCTTACACTGCGTAATCACATAATCAATTGTACTATTTATATACCTGTATAAAACTTTATTTTCTTTTAATTAAAAGGAAGTACTTCCTTGACGTAATCCATATGATCAATAAGTACTTATCCTCTAGTATACTTATTGAGAGGCATCTCTTTCTACATTTTTAAATCAATAAGTGTAGTTAATATTTTAGACCTATTAGATACTTATACTTGAATATAAATATGATTCACGGTAAACCGAAGAAAAAATTCTGATAATTTAGTTATTAATAAACGAACAAAAAAATAATAATAATTCATTCATTGACAAAAATATTTATATAATCATTCAATTGAAGTGTATACTAAGGTATATATCAAATATTCTTATGAAAAATGTAATTATCTACAGAATTTCTCATTCAAAAAATAAATAAATAAATAAAGAGCATTTCAATATCATTGTATCTAGTAGGAACGCCGCTTTTTAATTTAAAGAAAATTGTCGTATATTCATTTGAAAAATTCCTATGTATACCAAATCACATCTGAAAGTTCGGAACGGTGCTTCTCGACCGCAAGAAATACTTATAAAAGAACGTTATTGCACCCTAGCAGTGTTATTATGCCAGTATTTCTGAATCTGAATAGATATTTAATGAAAAAAGGTGACTCTTTAAAACAGTAAACGAAAAAAAAAAATCTAGAAGCTTTTATAACAAGACTGTACATTTGAAAAACGTATAAAGTGACAAACGAAATTATAATGTTAATTAGAAAATAATTATAGCATATTTATAGAAATAATACATGTTTTGTTATATTTCGTCTTTGAACATCGTCTGTTACATTTATTACTAGTTCATGTTTTATTTGCACTTCAATAAAAATATTTACAGTAAAAAAAATGCAATTTGTTATCGTCATCTCAAAATATTTTTCTTAATGAATGTCATTCACGTGTAGTATGTGTACCCGTATAATTCATGAAAGTACGCTGTGCAAGTGAAATAAAGAGCTTTATTAATTTGAATCTATTCTAAAAAGCTTGCACAAGAGGTACAACGACATTAGTAAACATACATAGAACCAAACAACCGGACTATTCTCTAGCTGAAGCGGACAAGCGAGTGCATCGTCTCCCACCAATGGTGCATTATCGCTTAAGTATCTGCGCTCGAATACTGTAGCCTATTCCGATCGAGATGTGCACATTAGTCTTCGGAAAAGAAGTCACGAGACACGTTCGGAAAAAGCTAGCCACTAGATTTCAAAGTTTAATAAGAAAAAATCTAGAGAATATTATATCAGAACAGTATATTTAGTGTAAAGTAGTGTAGAAGAGACATCATAGAACAATTTTAAATTGCAATGGAAGTTTGTTACTTTTGTTGACAGTGATATTTTGTTGGTTTTTATTTATCAAAAGGTGTATAGATAGTTATCTCAATTATTTTTAGTGTGGTAATATGTGAGTAACTATATGAGCTGGTAAGTTTTTATGATTTCTAAACTTGAGCAATTACATAGATTATTCTTATGAAATTTTTTTTAAATTATACTAATATTTTCATTTCAAAACTTTCTCAAACATTACAGTTGAATTCTGAAATATTTTCCGTATTATTATTTATTTTTCATCCAACTTATATCTATTTTCTCAAAATAGGTTGTAAAGATAATGATGTATTATTTTAAATGAATTAGTTATTCAGTTTGTATACGAATATACAAATAATTGAAGCTGTTCATATAGAATGGGGAAGTTGATGGCTATACTGCCGAGGTTTTTTGTTTTAAATAATTAAAACAAAATAGTATATTTCGACGTTTCGGACATTTATTAATTATATGTCCTTCTTCAGGGATTTGAATAAACTATAATAATACAATAATTATACATATCACAATGTTAGTTTTTACAGAATGTTTAATACAATCAATTTTTCATATTTTTTGTTAAACATTGCGTAAACAATTTTGATAAGTTCTAGACGGGAGAATTGAAGGCAGAAATTATTGGTCTAACGGGAAAACCATTTTTGGGTATTTTGATTAGCAAATTTGTTAGCTGTCCTGGTTATCAATAAATTTATAAACAAATTTAAAGGTTACATGATACTGTGATAATAAAAATATCGTCTTACGTGGAACAAAACAAAAAATTTACTCCAGGATAAAAAATATTACAAAAGAAATTAAAGTGAACCCGTTACCTGGCCTTGAAATAGAACCAATAGAGATGAGATAATAAAATGGTTAAACAAGATTGTTTTCTCTATTTATGGAAAAAAATTTTCCCCTGTTCTACACAAATTTAACATCGCTAAAGCTTATGGGCTCATCGTATATTGGGCAAACTGGTAGACATTTAAATGTTACAATCAAAGAACATACCAATAAATACACTATTAAAGATTAAAACTCATCATTATTCGTACACACAAAAAATAATAGCCATACCATAAATTTTGCTAATATTAATATACTTGATACTGAAACAAATAAAGATAATAGACTTTTTCCCGAATCCCTTTTTATACACGAATTACGAATTTATGCACATAAAATAATATGAATTCCAGCTGTAACTAGAGAGAGATACAGAAACGCAGGTTAATTTACACTGTTATACACTTATACATTCGCACATCTTAATATAAAACTCCGAAAATTTATGTAAGTCAGAACATTGACGAGCGGATTGTTCTTCCACGTGCTAATGTTGCCCGTTAAACGTTTCTTACGTAAGTTGATTGTATTAAACATTCTGTAAAAAACTAACATTGTGATATGTAATTATATTATATTATTATATTTTCGTCAGACTCCTGAAGAGGGACATATTGTTAATAAATATCCGAAACGTCGAAATACGCACTATTTTGTTTTAATTATGTTAAAAAAAAACCTTGATATGGCCATCAACCTCAACAATTTATATCAGCTCAAGTGACTTACCATTAGCGGTATTAGAAATTAATAATTGAAGCTGATTTATATTCGCGCAATAAAAACTGTATTAGGATATACACTCTATAAAATTCCATAAAATAAAATGTAATTAAAAAGTAATTATTTTAATAGATATTAAATCTTCCTTTGAGTAAATTTAGATCTGAGTTTTTAAAAAAAGCCCACTATTTAATGTCTGTAGAATCTTCTAGCTTTAAAATGTAATGGTATACAATAATTTTCTTACTTTCAAAATATTGAATTGCTACGTGTCGTTCGTTAATCTATCAAAAATGCTCTATTATTTTTGACACATTTTAACAAGTCAATGGTCGACATTACAGAATATCATAAATCATGACGTTTTAAGCCTAATAGGGTTCCGATTTTTTTTTAAGGAACCAATCAAATATATTTTAGGTGAAAAATGGAGTATTTACTTAATAAATCTATTTTCGCCTGACAAAGAAAAAATTTCTCATTCATATAAGTAATTAACCAAAGCCTTTTCGTCACGAGTGCGGAAGTAGATTATTTACCTCATGTAATGCTTTTCAGTAAAGCGAAAAATCACACGAGGTAAATAATCTACTTACGTACTAATTTTGAACGACAGAATGATATAAATGCATTTTTATTTTCTATAGATACATTTTTCTGGTCATTCAGGAGCACTGTGCAATAATATTATAGAAAACTACTATGGATGTTAATCAACAAAGCAGAAAAACTAATCTAAGTCCATGGCTGACGGCAAATTTTCTTAGCAGACTCTCTTTTTGGTATGTATCCTTCGTCATAATAGTTTTCTCTGCATAGACTCTTTAAAAATACAAAATAAAAATTTTAAGATGAAAATTATCTGTGGTATACTTTCAGGTGGCTAAACAAATTATTTTTTTATGGGAGAAAGAACGACATTAAAACAGAAGACCTCTATAACGTTTTACCTGAAGATCTTAGCGAATCTCTTGGAGATGCATTGGAAACGTAAATAAAAAAAATTACAAAACTTCTAAATTTTTAGAATTTTAAAATTTGTTTTAACATTTTGAATTAGTCTTAAAAATTTTATGAAGTAGTTTTTTTTTTAATCCAACAACATTACATTTTTAGAAGAATTAAACAGAAATATGTACTTCTTTTCAAAGCTTTATTTATTTAAAATTGAACTATGAATCTAACTTAGAGTACGATAAACGTAAAAAATAGATAAATCTAAATGACCCTAATTTGACTACAATTGTGTTATATACAATCACGAAATATAATTTTAGTAATTTGTTAAACTACACTTTTTAATCAGATACTCTATTCAATTACCACAGTAAGAATTATAATGATTTAAAAATAAAGTTTTAGTAGAGGTTTCTTTTCTGCAAAGCAAAAATATAAAAGACATGCTTCAGAAAAAGAAATATTTCGGCATCTTTTAGTGCGCTCGTAATTTTGGTATCACATCAAACATTACTAAAAATGTTTACGCTAATTGGCAGGTCTTGGGAAAGAGAGCTGAAAGAGACACGAAACAAGAACAGAGAGCCAAGCCTGTGGAATGCCATCATAAGAACGTTCGGCTGGTCGTGCGCAAAGTATGGCTTTAGCATGCTGCTGTTGAATATTGTTAAGTACGTAGTTTATGCGAATATACACCAGGAAGATGTTTATCGTGAAAATGTGAATAAATGATGAAAATTGAAGTGAAAAAAATCTGTTTTTGTTGAGAACAGAAATTTATTCACGTATTACCGGTATTTCGTAATAAATAATTGATTTGTAATTAATTTGCAAAGACGCTCAAAAGAATAAGTAATCTTAATTCAAATGCAAATATTAGATGTATGCATGTATGTACGCGTTTGTATTCCGGTCTAAAGAATTTTATATATACAAAGTCTGAATAATATATTCTATAGTTATCATATTTTTATGATCAGAAATATTGTTCATCTCATGTACAAATAATTTTCATACATCTAGCATAAGATAACTTGTATAAAATATATTGCATAAACCTACGAGTAAAATAATTTTCATGCAGAATTCTCGTACCAGTGACGCTGGCCCTACTAATTCGGTATTTCGATCCACGTTCAACGACAACCACCATTGAGGCTTACATGTACGCTACCGGCCTCATCGTTCTCACTTTCATTCAGACTGTGATACAACGTCACGCGCATTTTGGCCAGCAGCAGATCGGTATGCGCATAAGAATCGCATGCTCCTCGCTTATCTACAGAAAAGTACGTATTTTCATTTTCATTCATTGATATTCGAAATATCATTTTAATCAATTACAACTTTCTGTTTACTGTTTCGAGCTAAAAATTTTGTGTTTATTTTGCCGATTGAGAATAATTGAAACTACCTTAAATATCAATCAAAATTTTTTTGTAAATTACAGTTGACAGAGACGTGTAATAAAATTTTTTTCTCACTGCATTCCTTGCTCTTAAAAAATGCTAATACACTCTGGAGTGTTTTATGATGATTACCGATACGTTTATGTCTAATGCTCGTGGAAAAATTCAGGTAATTAAATTGTCCAGTGTGTCCGCGAGCCGTTCGACCGCTGGAATATTGATGAATTTGTTGTCTAATGACGTTTCCAAATTCGAAAAGTTCGTTCAATACTTGCACTACTTCTGGATAATGCCACTCCTTCTGATATTTGTCACTTGCGTGATCTGGTGGCAAGTTGGCGTGGTGTCTCTTGTAGGCATTGCTTTTATGATTGTGCAAACGGTACCAACACAAGGTGATATAAAAAAAAATATTCATGTTTCATAAAACGCATCGGTATAGAATTTTATAATTATTTTATGGTTATTTTGATTGACAGTTTATTGGTACAAAATAACATCGAAATTGCGAGCGAAAACAGCAGCAAGGACGGACAAGAGAATCTTGCTGATAGGTGAAATAATTAATGGGATACGCGTGATAAAGATGTATGCCTGGGAAAAATACTTTGAACAGCTCGTGTATCAAGCTAGAAGGTATATACATTTTTTATTTTGAATTTCAATTAGCCGGATTATATTGAATTTATTCACAAATTCGTATAATATTCACTCTACTTATGTGTGTTTTAATTATTATCGAAACATTTATTTGAAGAAAATACTATTTTATTGGAAGTTAATGTAGTTTTGCGATATTCGAATGTAAATTAAAAGTTACTCTATTTAGTTATTTAAAATGTGTAGATGTCATCAAGACTTTTTCATCCATGTTTTAGACTTAGTATATAGTAATACTTGTCAAAATCCTCTTTAAAAAAATGTATTCAATCATTGAATATAGATCATTTCACTAATTGCTTTTATTTTCTGTATAGATATGAAATCGATACTCTCTTCAAAAAATATGTTGTCAAGACTATAAGTGATGCGTTTGCTATCTATACACATCGCCTTGCTATGTTTTGTATGATTTTGGTTTTTGCCCTTCAGAGTAAAATGATATTGGCCGATAAAGTCTTTGCAATGGTACAATTTTTCTATTTGTTGCGTCTCAGTATGGCTATTTATTTCCCGGGCGTTGTATCCACCGGCGCCGAAGTTAACGTTTCTGTAGCCAGAATGCAGGTAAAAATATCTTACAATATAAAGGTACCATTTTTATTACCATATGTCATATTCGATGAATGTATTTATTATTGTCAGAAATTTCTACTGCTCGATGAAAAGAAAGAAAATTCAAACTGTTTATCTATTGGAAACGACGATACGAGCATTTTGATTAAAAAGGTTGATGCTTCATGGACAAAGAACTCTACTCCAAATCTACATGGCGTTGATCTCCATATACCTTTTAAAAAATTATATGCGATTGTAGGACCAATGGCTTCAGGAAAGGTAAAGTGTAATTTGTATAATGCTTTGTTATTATTGTAAATTCTAGAAAGCATGATTCGAAATTGATCAGAACACTTTTCTACAGTGTTTTTTTTTCTAATGTCGAAAATCTATACGCTAATATTACAAATGGAATTTTTCTTTCTTTACAGAGTTCTTTATTAAAATTAATTTTAGGCGAACTTCAACCAGATTTTGGGGACGTTTTTACACATGGAAAACTGTCTTATGCCAGCCAAGAGCCTTGGCTATTCACAGGCTCCGTAAGAGATAATATACTTTTTGGTGAAATCTACGATGAAAAAAAATACAGCCAGGTTACCAAATCTTGTGCACTTATACAAGATTTTATACAACTGCCTCATGGAGATAAAACTCTAGTGGGTGAACGAGGAACTGCTTTGAGTGGAGGACAATGTGCCAGAATTAATTTAGCTAGGTTTGTTGAATTATAGTGTTTGTTAAAATGTACATGTTAGACTTTAATTTTAAGCACCGAGATTTATTAGGGAAATGATTAATATCTCCTTCATTTAGGGCAGTTTATAGAGATGCTGACATTTATTTACTTGACGATCCTTTGGCTGCAGTAGATGCTTATGTGGGTAAAACTATATTTCACGATTGCATCAATGGACTTCTAAAAGACAAAACACGACTTCTAGTTACTCATCAAATTCAGTATTTAAAAGAAGCTGATACAATAATTTTATTAAATAAGGTACGTATCAAGGATTGATACTGAAACTTATAAATATACAATTATGGACCAATATATGATTTGTAATTTTAGGGATGTGTAGTGTTCAAAGGAACATTTCAAAATCTTCGAAAAAATGTAGAGTATCTACATTATTTGCCTTCAAATGAAGAATCTGGAATCATAACTGTGCCATTGAATAATAATGATGTAAAGCATAAATCAGAATTCGATTATATTTCTGATTTCAAGAGCGATGAGAACAAAGATAAAGAACCTAAATTATCTGAAGAACTATCTGCTAAGGGGAAGCTTGCTTTTTCTTTGTATTCAAAATATTTTAATGCTGGTACTTCTTATTTCATCCTTTTTATCACAATGTTGTTTTGTGTCACCAATCAAATATGTATAAGTGGATTTGACTACTGGTTGGCTTTCTGGTAAGCTTGCTACATTTATTATTACAAATCCGCAATTACCATTAGTATTAACATAATTGTATTTGCATTTAAAATTTTGCAGGACTAAACAAGAAGATAAACATTTAAAGCAGTTTCAGAATTCAACAGAAACTGTATCTTTTGAAGTAATGGAATTGTCCAAACATTCAGATTTGTATGTAGTCCTCTCTATTGGCGGAGCCCTTATCTTGAGTGTAATAATAATATCAAATGTAAAAAATCTTTTGATTTACAAAATTTGTTTAACCAGTAGTAAAAATATTCACAATGACATGGTTGCTCATTTAACAAAAGCACCGATGCAGTTCTTTCAGATGAATCCTTCTGGTACAGTAAATTAACAGTACAATCTCTTGAATGTTATTTATTGATTAAAGCAGCTAACATGTATTTTAGTTTATTAATAAATTACGTGAATGCTTTGGTAGGAAGAATTATAAACCGCTTTACGAAAGATACTGGTGCTGTCGATGAAACATTACCTGTAGCGATGAAAGGTTCTGTTGAAAGAATTTTTTACACTATTGGAATACTTTGTCAAATTTTAATCATCAATTGGTGGACTATATTTCCAATGGGTTTAATGCTATATATTTTCTTAAAAATTAACGATATTTACATATCAACAGTTCAGGATATTACAAGATTAGAAGGAAATGGTAAGAAATTATTTAATGAATATTTTATGTCAATTTTCAAAGTTGACTAAAATGAAAATAACTTTAATGGAATAAGAAGAACTAAAATAGAAAATATTTTGTAGCTTTTTTATACGCTGCAGTGAAAATCATAATTTCGATTAATAGCATCATAACAAATTAAATTTTTTTTTTGATTGGTTGACGCCTTTATTTTCATAAACTTTTTGACTTCACTTCGTTTTTTTAGCAAAAAGTCCAGTGTTCTCTATTGTCAATTCATCTTTACTGGGATTATCGACAATTCGGGCCAGTGAAGCTCAGAAAATCGTTCGTAAGGAGTTCGACACTCGCCAAGATAATCATACAGCCGCACACTTTCTCGTTCTAGTCACATCAACCGCATTTGGATTTTGGCTAGACATGGTACTCACGTGCTTTCTAATTTTCGTCACCTACAGTTTCATCGCATTGGACAACAGTGATACGTTTGCTGGAGATGTTGGTCTGGCTCTTACGCAGATTTTAACCATTTGTGGAACGCTTCAATCCGGCATGAAATTGGTTGCCGAGGTAATCTCTCAGATGACAAATGTAGAGAGGATGTTCCAGTATACTGAAATAGATCAAGAAAGTCCATCGGAGACTATACCAGAACGAAAACCAAAGGATCCTTGGCCTAATGAAGGTGAAATTAAATTAAAAAATTTATATCTACGATACTCGAAGGAGGGTGAACCCATGCTGAGAGATCTGAATTTCACTATCGAACCGAAAATGAAGGTAAGACTCTTGTGCATAAATAAAAGCGTGTAATTCAAAGACACAATTCTAATTTTACAGGTTGGAATTGTTGGACGTACGGGAGCAGGAAAATCATCTATAATATCAGCTCTTTTCCGATTAGCCAGAACTAATGGTTCTATATTCATCGATGGTGTGGATACGCAAAATATTGGTCTTCCTGATCTGCGAAGTAAAATATCAATCATACCTCAAGAACCCATGCTGTTCACAGCATCATTGAGAGATAATCTTGATCCCTTCCACCAGTGTGACGATGCCCAGCTATGGTCCGCCCTAGGAGAAGTCGAACTGAAGAAAATATTTGGCTCTTTAGATTATCCAATAAAACAAAGTGGTAACAACATCAGTGCTGGTCAACGTCAGTTACTCTGCCTTGCTCGTGCCATCATTAAGAAGAATAAAATATTAGTTCTGGACGAAGCTACAGCCAATGTAGATCCTGGTACCGATGAATTCATTCAGAAAACGATTAGGAGAAAGTTCAAAGACTGCACGGTATTGACGATAGCCCACAGATTGAATACCATAATGGACAGTGATAAAATCCTTGTGATGGATAATGGAAAAGCTGTTGAATTTGATCAACCGCATGTTTTATTACAACAAAACGATGGTTATTTTTCAACAATGGTAGACAAATGTGGTAATGCTGTATCGCAACACCTTAAAACAATAGCCGAAAAGGTACAACCTGTTTTTACATAATTGTTTTATAAATTATAGATATTAAATTGAAAATTGTAATTATTGCAGGCATTCATTGGAAACTCAGAAAGTCACATTTCTGAATCATTCTTTTATAACAAGATAAACGAATCTACAAGATTATAAATTTTACCACATAGATTAAACATTTGTAAATACATATTTAAGTTAATTATAAGAATCTGTACATATTTAAAAAAAATTAGCAATGTATTTTGAAAATAGACTATTTTTTATAAGAAATAAAAAGTTTTTTGTAAAAGTTTCAAACCGTTCGTTCTTTTTTTAATAAAATTGTTATAAAAATTAACACGAAAATATAGAATTCTACTTTGTATTGAAAACTAATAATAACAATTTTAAAAACAGAAAAAAATAAAAGAAATTACAAATTTAGCGCGCTTTGTAATGTCGTATAACCTTTAGTAATATCGGTATTATTTGTGTATACAATTGAATCAAAACATTCACATATATCAATAGTTAACGTTAAACCTTATAGTCATCTTAGTTTTACATATCACTCTGCCGACATAATTAATTATAACGTTTATATTGTGTTTTAAGAATTTATTTTAATCTGTGTGTGAATTAAATATAGCAAAAGAACAAATAGTGTTAATTAAAATACAACATGCATTGATCTACAATGATGATAAAATATGTTTTTATAAATACTGACTAAAATAACTGAATAGCAATCCCTAATAATGGATAATGTAAAGAATTTTCAAGTACCAGATCCTAGATTTGGTATTAACAGTTTCAAAAAACTTACATATTGGTAAGAACAATTGGTATATTTTACTGCATACACGAAAAAAATGAATACAAATATTTTTTACATTTTCACAGGTGGATTAGACCATTTCTCCAACGTCTAAAATACAATCGATTTGAGTTAGAAGATCTTTATAATATCGACTTTCAAGATCGAACTGAAAATCTTAGTGCGAAATTAGAGGAGTGCGATGGATTTTATTTTTATAATTATTTTCATCTGTTCATTATTTATTTAGGATCTTCACGTTAATAAATTTATTGTTAATTTTGAATTTTTAGATCATGGAAAGAAGAATTTAGAACGAGAAAAAGAAGAACTAATCTAATAAAAGCACTTAAAAGAGTTTTTGGTTTTAAATTCTATATTCATGGTCTTTTTATTTTTATTTTCGATGTTGTAATGAAGTAAGATAGTAATCAAGATTCAAATTAATATTGTTTTAGTTGTATTTTGATGCTACATCTTTGTTTTAGACCAATTCATCCCATGGTTATAAGCTCTTTAATTAGAAATTATTATACGACTCCAAAGTCGTCAAACGAGAATCCTTATATATTAGCTTCTATTCTTTTGGTGCTTATGATAATCGAAAGGATCTGCTTGTCTAAAGAACGTCTAGATCGTAAAGAAAATGGGATGCGTGTATTTGCAGCTTGTTCTTCTCTAGTTCATAAAAAGGTATAGATGAATCTACTACAATAATAATTCAGATAAAAGAACTGTTGTCTTTTAGATGATAAGACTTCAATGCACAGAGTTTATCGAAGATAATCGGTTAGCAGCCCTCAATATAATGGAAAAGTATCATAATGCTTATGAACTCTTTTTTTCTTATGGTCACTATCTTTGGGCAACGCCATTGACAATAATATACGTCACAATGATACTGCACACGTACGTTGGTACTTCGGCGGTATTTGGTGTAGCAATAGTATTGTTGCAATCAGTTTTTGGATTATGTTAGTATGAATCATGAATTACGCATAACATTGATATACTTCTACATTATATTATTTAAATTTAAATTTTTTCTACGGATAGCCGAGACGACTATTTCATCTAATAACGAATACAGTCACAAATTGTACTGTCGAGCCTCGGCGTGGGCGAAAGAAAGAGTTGATCTGATTACTGATACTATTCGAAAGTTTTACACTATGAAAATCAACTGCTGGGAGCGGCCACTGAAACAGAGAGTCGAAAGGACTAGAAGGTTTTGAAATATTTCCAAAATTCGCTTGATGTTTCTCGATAAATAAAAAATATGCTTTTTTACAGGCGTGAAATGAAATGTTTACGAGAGGACGCATATATGAACGGACTGAGTTTGACTTGCTGTGACACTAGCCAACGTATATCATTGCTTTTCACATTTTTCATCTACACGACTTTTGGTTACAAGTTAGAAGTTAATCAAATTTACGTGGTGATATTGAGCTACTTTCTTGTGTACGACTCCCTCATCTTATTATTTCCAAAAGCTTGGTATTCATTCCAGGATGCATACAAATTTACCAAGTATATCGAGGTATTGTTGATTTATTAAGCAAAATGGTATGAAAACTTGACTGAATTGAGAAAATTTCTAAACTATAATTGCAGAGGTATCTGTGTCAAAAAGAATTTAGGTCAAATTCTACCAAATTGATAACAAACATGCACGCGCACGTTACGATAGATAATGTAAATGTCGCATGGAGTCGAAAAGTTGACATATTGCGCGATATCAACTTCGACATAGCTGCTGGGAAGTTTTATGCCGTAATGGGGTATAGAAGCGTCGGAAAAGTAATTTCAAATAGAAATAATAATATTTTTGGAAAGAAATTCTTTCATCCATTGATTTAAAGATCTATTTTCTATTTTAGAGTTCCCTGCTAAAACTAATTCTAGGCGAACTACAACCAAATGACTTTAATTACAGTGAGAAGAATAAAGGCATGAGAAAACGTAATCCTCAGCCTGTCGTTAAAGTCAATGGTCGTATTTCTTACGCTACGCAGGAGCCCTGGTTATTTACGGGCACATTGAAGAACAACATTATTTTTGGACAAGTCGAGAATCCTCTTCGTTATGAGAAAGTCAAAGAAATCTGCAAACTAGGCGCGGAGTTTGAATTGTTACCCAAAAACGAGAACACCTTCTTCGAGGATCAAAAAATGGTTCTAAGCTCTGAGCTTCGAGCGAAGATACATTTAGCTAGGTACACATTTTCATGTGTATAAACATGTGATATTCCTTTCAACATCCTATAGATATATTTTAGAACTTAATTGAACTCAATTTTTATAAATTTTAGAGCTCTTTACCAAGATGCAAATATTTATTTATTGGATGATTCATTTTTTCTTCTTGATGAAGAAATATTTCACAATTGTGTCAATGTTTTTCTAAAGGATACAATACGTATTGTTACTATGAATGTACTAAGAGCAGATTATTTAAAACAAGCCGATCAAATTCTTTATTTACAAGGTGTAAGTACTGTACTTTATATTCTCTATACATTCTGTTCTGTCTCACTGTAAACTTTAACCTAGTTAATTCAATGCTAATTCTGAAAAAGGAATACATTTTAGGGAAGAATTGTTTTCAAAGGATCTTACAAGAATTATAAGAACTACAATATCCCTAAGCCATCGATAATGGAGATGAAGCTTTCAGCAAGTAAACCAAATCTGGATGAGCTTCCAGAATTACCCATCGATTTTAATAGTATTGGTAGTATTTTTGACGAAAACTTAGGCGGAGATACCAGAGAACTTTTGGGCGATCGGAAATCAATAGTACATTATTACTGGCAGTACTTAATGATCGGTAGTCATATGGTTCAATTGATAGCATTAGCGTTACAATTCATCTTCGCTCAAGTAGCAATTATTCAAACCGATTTTTGGATCGCTTATTGGTACTTCAAAAACTTATAACGTTGATGGAACTATAAACATACTTTTTAAGAAAATATTATTGTTTACTTGTTTTAGGGCTACGGAAGATCAAACTCATAGAAAGAACATTGCAAGAGGATTGGTATCCGAATGGGATCTTAAAAAGACACTTTTCACATATGGCACTTTGATTGGTGCAATGATGATTTTTTCATTTTTAATGAGGAATATTATATTTCTTCGAATTTGCGCACACGCAGGTGACATCATTCATAGAATGATGTTTGATCGCTTATTGGGCTCTTCGCTGCGTATTTTCAGTAACAATTCCACAGGTATAATTTGCTCAAATCTGTAATACAATCATATCTACTCATATTATTAAAAATGTATCGGAAATATTGACTTTTAGAAAGAATCATATCACAATACAAAAAGGATGTCGTAGCACTAGACGATTACTTACCAAAAGCACTACTCGAAGTTCTTCATATAATATTCTCTATAATCGGATCCATGGCTTTATTAACTGGACTAAATTATTGGATGATTTTACCAACTGTATTTTTAGGCCTGTATTATTATGAACTTTACGAACATCACATTCGAACTGTTCCTAAAATCATACGAATGGAAGACAACGGTAAGTAACACCTTAAACAGGTTCTCTTTTTATAATACTTTGACATCTTCCATGCAGAAGTAAAAGTAACAACTATTACAAAGCTTTATCAGTGTAGTTTAAAATTTACCTATTAACGCACTTCTCCACAGTGAGAAGAAACGTCCGGACGGAGGTCGAAGCCTCGTTTCCTGGTGCCTTCATGATCTGTTGTGCTGGTTGGGAAGCGCACGAGATCATCCACAAGACCTATTACGCTAAGCAGGACGTGAACACGTCCGCCAAGTCTCTCCTCATCTCCAGCATGGCAGCTCTAGACTTTTGGCTGCAGGCAGTCTCAACGTTGTACTGCTCCATAGTACTCTTCGGCCTTCTATTCCAGGGATACCTTGGCGACGCTTACTTCGGAGCTATGTTGCTGCAAATGGTTCTGATATGCAGAGAGGCTAAGTTAGGTGAGAAATTTCGATGATGTCTATGGGTAAGAACAGTAAGTGGGTCACTGGAAATAAGCAATATGGATTTTTGGAAGAAATTCACTCGGTATTCAGTTGGATATTTGATAGACACTGAATGTTACTTATACTGATAAATTATAACATCAAAGCGACTTTAATCTTATCTCTTTCTTAAACAGGCTTAGAACCATTTGCAGCATGTGTTGCACTTAAAACGAATATAAAGAGAGCATTATATAAATATAAGGCCTTGGAGCAAGAACAACCAACAACTATGGTTAAAGGACTATTACCGGATAACTGGCCACCCAAAGGAGATATAACGTTTGAGCTTTCATCAGTGAGGTTCTATGATGAAAAGGAGCCATGTTTAAAAAAGTTTAATTTAAATATTCCAGCGGGGTCAAAGGTTCTATTATTGTTCTTTAAGTTAAAGAAAACATCTTTTGTATTACTAACTATTATTTCATTAATCTCAACATATCCTCAATTATAGGTCTTAATAAGGCAGCGAGCGCCTGTCAAGAAATCACCGATTGTTGCAGCACTCTGTCGGGTTGCTGATGTCGACGGTACAGTCACCATCGACGGAATTGACACGAAAAGATTAGCACTGTCCAAGCTTCGCAACTCGATATCCATTGTTTCTGAGGAGTCAACTTTCTTTACGAATATCTTGAAAGAGAGTCTCGATCCTATGCGTACACTTCCCGATGAGTTTCTCTTGGATGCATTGGAGGCCGTACATTTCAGGGATTATTTCTCATCGTTTAATGTCTCTATAGAAGATTTGGGGTAAGAGAATATCCAATTTGTTTTAATGAAATTATGAAAAAGATTACGTTTAGGTAGTTTGAAAGTGACCAGTTGACAGTCTAACTATATAGTTACTTAACTTTATAGAAATTTACTAAGTATGTTCTATCTGTTTAATAAATAGATCAACATAATAAATTATGAAATTTATATCAAACTAATTACATTCAATTCTATATAAAAATAACACAAACCTATACATTTTACGTCATCTTTCAGCCCCTTGAAGCGAAAGAGAATCTCTCTGGCACGCGCAGTAATCCACAGGCGTAAGATCGTGATCATAGAAGGTACCTTCGAGGAACCCACGGATTATAAGATCCACGCAACGTTTCAGCGAGTGGTAAACAAGAAGTTCCGTGACAGCACTGTGCTCATGATAAGAAATTTGCTGACAGACCATCCACCTGAAGATATGACTTTCGACATTGTCATAACGCTGAACGGCGACGAGATACTGATTGATTATCCTGAAGGGAACCTAGAGTCGATCCAAGAGAATAATCGATCGTCCGATGAAGGTAAGACTGAAGATGTATTAGAAAGTAATAATTAAAATTATTAAAATCTTTATTGACGCGAATGAAATTGGTTTCAGGAATATACTTCTTATTTAACTAGAGATGTATCATTTGATTGTTCTGAATAGCAGAGGGAAAGAAATTACCAGTATGGATGTATATTATTATAATGCCGAATAATATTAATCATGTGATATTTGTGTTAAGTAATTTATTTCTAAAATTTATTGTAATTGAGGTATTAAAATGTTTCTAATAAAAGTTAATAATTCATAATGAATAGGAATGTATCGTAAAAGAAATTTACAAATTCCATTAGATTTTCCAAGCTTCTAATTAATTTTTGACGGGAATATTATACAGAGGAAATGTAAAACCCTATTTTTATCGTTCAATCAATCATTTTCTACGTTTATTTGCAAAATCTCAACCTTCAGGATTGTCACTTAGACAAAAAATATTGCCAAAAAATGTTTTTAGACGATTAATTAAAATTTTTGTGTTAAAAAATTATTGTCGATAATTTCACTTCTCCTCTACTTCCTACCACTATGCAATTCTTTTTCCTATACAAAACCAAAACAACATAGCACGTATTTTCCCATTCTTCTCTAACCAGATTTTCTATTTAACCCCTATATCAAGTAAATCTAAAACTCTGAATTCTATTCATTAACGTTCCTACTCTATCTATTTGAAACCGGCGCGTTGCATATAGTCGACTTCTCTAGTTTTCTCTCTCTCTCTCTTTGCCAGACACCACGATGCGCACGCACTGACATCAGATACATATATATATATAAGTACACAGCGCTGCGGACGAAGCAAGCGCGCGTCATGCGGCCCGTTCCTCGACCTTTTCCTCGGTGCAGAGACGAGAGAGAGGTACATTTATACGTGTGTGCGTGCGCGTAGTCGAGGTGGCAATAGTCGGAAAGAAAGTCGCAGTATATATAAATGTGCAACGTCGTTCGTTTTCGAGTTTGAAGTTTTGGAACGATCATATGGTGTGGGTTTTTTTTTGTCTAGTCGATGCGAAACTCTTGTGCAGTGGTCGTTGCAAGCTCTCGTTTATTTTCGTATCGAGAGAGGTTACGATCGTCCACTTGTTAGCGTTCGTTTCTAATTTTACCAAGTTGGCTTCGATTGTGTGTTGACAGATAGTTTTCTTTTTTTTTCTTATCGCATCTTTGTCGTTATTTAAGTTTGGTATTCAAAGATTTTCATCAAGGCTTTTATCATAAACTTTTCGATAATCTGCAATAATAAAGAGTTTAATTTATTTCTCTATTCATATATATATATATATATATATATATATATATAACTTGTTTTGTTCGCATTGTATGTATATATCGCAATCTACTAAGTATATACCATCAATAAACTTCATTAGATTTGTGATTTGAAATAATCATTCCAAGAGAAACATGATGGCGTGCGTATATCTCGACTCTTAATACGGAAGGTAAACTGTAACTAAGTACGCAAGTGCGTTATACTTAGTTGAGAAACGCGAACTAGTGAATATAGGTACATATATACATTTGGCAAGTTGTTTACGTGTACGAAAATGTAAGTAAGTATCGCGACACGGCGAGAAACAAATTGATATCCGGAATGCAGGTATGAAATGTAAAGTGATAAATGAAGCAGAGAGGTAAATTACTTCAGCTATTCACATTCGTTATATACGAGCGTAAATAGCTTGTCATGAAATATGTGCGTTATAAGTAGAGGTGCATACATTGCATTGTGAGATACGTACTTTAGAATCCTATTCAATTTTTAAAAAAAATTGTTAAAAAATATTTTTTTTTTGGTCTCAAAAATTTGACAATATTATTTTAGGTATTGATTAGAAATTAATTTATAATGGAATTATATTAAATTCCGTTAAGAATATAACAAAGGTTCTTTTTTTATGGCCAAATCATGTCATGATTACTATACTTGTAGCGTCTTAAATAATAATAATTACAAAAATCACATCGTCATGTCCGATCAATGCCAATTAAAATAATTAATCTAACATCAGACAATCAAATGTAACTATCCTGTTCTATTTCAATCTTTTTCACAGTATTTTACACGAGAGTAAATTACCGCAGCAACTTCAAAGACAATACAAAGATATCACCCATAAATAAAAACTATATATACTACTCTAATAACTCGTTCTCTCTCTTTTTCTTTTTCTCTTTTGGCTTCACGATTATTTGCCTTTTCCACTCAACGAAACGCCAATCAATTATTCGGCAATCAAATCGCAATCACAAATCGAAGCCAATTACGTAACGCCTCATTGTTGCGGCTGCCGCGTTTTTGCCTCTATATAGTCGAGATTGAGAGTTGAGGTTACTTACTTTTTCGTAAGATAGCGTTATATTATAGCACTACTACTAGCACACACGGGATCGAGTAGTCGCAGAAAGAGATAGAGACACAACGCCTGCGCATTGGCTGCCGACGACGACGACGACGACGGTTGTCCTGACGACGCCACTGCTGGACTTCCATCGTGTAATTGAATTATTCAGTGCAGTCCTAAAAATGAGGCCGATATTAATAAGCGTGACGAGCGCGTGTGCATCGGGGTTTGTAATAGAGAAAGAAGGAGAAGAGAGAGAAAGAGGGAGAGAGGAGAAAGATTATGTGATGTATGTGTATAGGATAAGGTAATTAAGATTTGTCAACTTATATGCTTGGGGGAATTGAGTGTACAGTGTTTATTGGGTTATTATTTTTTGTAGTTTTTTTTTTCAGGGTAATGAAAATGAAGAGACTTTTATAATCTTTCTACGAGGAACTAAACCTTAACTTTGTTTTGCTCGAAACTTTAATAATGTTGAAAATGACAGTTAGTGTGATTATAGAAATTTCTAGTTCTTAACTTTTAGTAATAGAGTGCTTATATTTTTCTTGACTTTTTAGTACCTGTTAAGTGTATTTTAGATGAACGGAATAAATATAGGTCAATTTGAGAAGTTAAAGTAGGACAAAGTTAAAGTTTAGTTGAACTATATAAATAAACACAAATTTTGGTCAAATAAAGTATTAAAACATCTACAATATTTGTATATTATTTTACCTATTATGCTTTTCCAACTATTCAATAAATATTGTACAAAATATTATAATTAACATGTATATACATAGAAAAGGAACAATGCGGTAAGGATTCAATAAACTACATTGAATTAATATTTCGAAAAGGATTTTATTCTCCATTATTTATAGCTTCTTCGTTCAACGTCGAAATTTGTTCTCATTTCTTTCATTTTTTTTTTTTACTTCGCTCTTTCTTTCTCATACACACATACACTTGGCGTTCACCTTTTTCGTCAATATATTTATATTACTCGGCATTTCTGCAAAAATATAAACGTGAAAATCAAACAATTTACGTTATCCGCTTCGCTCAGCTAATCGCGTCGACACGTTTGAAAAGGTATAATGATACCGCGTCGTCGCTATTATATTCATATATATATATATATATATATATATCGTGTCGAACGAATCGAACGGAGATACATAGACACATACGCAGCGTCGCGTACCGCGGATTTTCACTTCTCGAGCGATTTTATTATATATGTATATATACATATATATACGAGTAGAGACAATCGAATTTTCATCTTTATATTATCATACAAAAATTTACAAATCAACGTTTTATACAGATTGTGATGCGCGACGCCTCGAGAAGCGAAACAACATGTGTATGTATTTATATATATATATATTATTATTTTTTTATACATGTATATAATATAATGGAGATTCCGCGCGACGATTCCGTTCGTTTCGTTCGCTCAGAAACATCTTATTTACAAAATTGTACACGCTTTTCGGTATGTATAATATATATGTATATTCTTCGTCTATCTCTACATATGTACATGCACTTTCACCTTTCTTTTTTTCATAAACGCAATTTTACACAATAAAGAGGATATCGTCGTCGCAGTCATCGTCGTCGCCGTCGTTGTCACTCTTTGTCTTGTCTATGATAATAAATAGTCGCGCGCGGGTATTTCGTCGTGTATATATCGCAACAATCGATGAGACGCTCTTACACTCACAGCGCAGAGAGAAAGAGAGAGAGAGAGAGAGAGAGAGACGATGTGAAAGTCGTTCATTATCAAACGGCTCAATAACAGTAATTTTGCATGCGCGCGCTCGCGTAAACGGAGCGTATAACCGATAAAAGGTGTTTATTTTTCCCGATTGAATTAAGGTCGATAAAAATATTTACATGCTTATGTCTATATATATATGGACACTAGTTTTACGTATTTACAAGTGTAAACCGGATTCCGAATTCTGGTAAATTTGGCACGCGCAAAAAGCAGACAAATGAAACTGGGAATAAGTACTTCGAGTCGAATTGAATGAAATTAATTTTTTGAAAAGGTATTATATATACGAGGTTAGTGCTTTTCGAATTGAAACGGTTGAATATTTTTTGATTATTTTTCGTCCCGTTGTCATAAAGAAATTTAGAATCATTATATAATAGTACGAATCGAGTGTATGAATAAAAACTCAAGAATAGTTTTTTCAACAAAATGGTTAATTATACAATGACAAAAGTTTGTATATCATATTTTAATTTGTACATATCCAACACATCAAATATATAAATTGAGAAGAAAAGATAAAAGTTTTAATGTTTTTCGATTAATTCATCATTTGATTAATTTAAAAAAAAACTGATTATACAAAATTTCGTCGCTGACTTTCACATGTCTTTACAAATCAGATCATCTATTTTACAGTAGTGTTCATCTTTTGCGTACTAGGAATCGTTTAATTATTATTTTACACAATACACATAATTTTATGCATAATTAAATGTTTCTGGATCAAGTTTTAACGTCATCCATCGTTATTTTTGTAAATTCGTAGAAAAATTAATTTCAATATCATTTTTACAATTGCGGATTTGATTGAGCTAAAGTTTTCAGAACCCTTTAATTATGCATTGACAATCAGTGCAAAAGCTTTTATGTACGTGCTGGATTAATTTTTCATACTCGTGAAAACTTTTCAAATTGCTTTTTTTATTTGTCCTTTAATCTGTTTTTCATGGAGATGAAAAGTTCCTCTAAAAGTTTTATTGAAGCTTTTGAAGCTTAAAACATTGAATTTTGAGAATATTGATTCTGTGTTAAAACAACAAATTATCTTTTGAAACTGCAGGTTTAAATTAAATTTGATAAAGAGTTGTATCTATCGCTTGTTATCACGTTTTCAAGCAACTTAAAAATAAATCTGAATATATTTTTAAACACAAAATGAAAAACTGCGTTAAGCTAAATAAAATAAATAATCGAATACAAATGATTTGAAGTAAATATTTAATATAAATTTTTTAGCATTCGCTAAATAAGGCATTCAAAAATTAAAGGAACTAATTTTGCAACGTTAAGATAATTTACCAATAATTTCTATTCAATAATCAAACAAATAATGAAATAATAATTGAGAAAAAAAAAAACAAAATTAAAATCGAATATCGAAAATAAAATATGAACGCAAAAATTTCCCAACTTCTTATTATTTAATTATTTTAAATCATGACATTTATTTACATCTTTTCACAGTAACTACATGTCTTCAAATTTCTTACTGATATTTTTAGTTATGTTTTTTTTACAAAAATTTACAATATTTTACAGAGCTAATTGAATTTCAAAAGTTTCCTACGTAAATCCACCAGGATTATACTCGAATATATCCTGAGATTGGGTAGTTGCATATAAAAATTGTTTCTTCATTTCATATCGTTCATGTCGAATTTCGAAAAAACTTGCAATTTTGTTAACTGCTCATTCGCATCGATGTACAAAAGGGAAAAATACGCAGCATTTTATCACAATTTATATGCAAACTCCCAACATTTTCTGGTGCTTCTCCTAGGCCTATCCTATAATAATAATTATAACGTAATTTCTAAAAAAAAAAGAAAAAAAAAACAATATAGTATTAACATCAACGGCCAATAGCAGCGGAGTGTGTATGTGTCGTCGTCTCATCGATTGCGCCCGGAAGCGAGTTTTTCTTCATCTCTCATTCACTTCTATACCTCTCGCGACACTTTCCTTACCACCTCGGGTGCAAGGAATAACATTACGAAATCGCACTTAGTGTTTAAAAAAAAAACGGTGCTACGTTTATTATAAGCGTATTCAGCTCATCATTGTCCGCGTGGGGATTACTTTTTGTTTTCCTTTGTTCGTCTCTTCCTACTTTTGTGAATTATCCCCGTCCCCATCTCTTTTCGCACCCCTGTGTTCCATCGTACCGATTTTCTGTGTGCGCGTGCAGCTCGAAATGAAAAAGTTTTTCATACACAGCGCCATGGATTTCTTTTTTTTTCCTATACGTGTTATTATTTGTTCTTTGGCATGCATTGCTCAGTACTGTCTTGAGAAATAAAATGCGGTGTTGTCGGGATTTTCGTCTTGTGAGAAAAAAAAGCTAAAGAATGCGTCGTGTTAAGTAAAATGAGAAAGAATATAACGCAGAAGATATAGGAACGTTTAAACGTTATTTCTTGTCGAAGAACCCGTCTGGGTGGAAATTGTACTTAATCATAAATAATGCAATAGATTGAAGTCTTGTTCGTATATTTATGTAATATGGAGGTTTTCAAAACGTGCTTACGCTTGTGCAAATGGTTATTATAATGAACGACCAACAACATGGAATGTTCATATTCCTTGCACAATGACAGTTACGATGCACGTTCGCCAAACCATTAATGACTTATTTAATAGTTTTCATGTAAAAGATAAGATTAAAAAATTATTAAAAAAAAATTCATGGCTGGTCTATGAAAAAATTTCGAATTTCAAAAGCTTAGTTTTCGTATGTTGAGGGAATCAAGAATTACGATAGCTGTGCATTCGCATATGAATGCAAAACTTTTGTATACTTTCACGCTATGGGCGTCGCATAAAGGCAGGATAAGGTTTTTTCCGTTATGTTACTCAGATGGAAATCATCTTTAATAGAAATTATTATACAATTGTACAAAATGTATGTTATAAGAGCATACTTGAATTATAATAATTCAATTTCATTAAAAATACTTATTTTTATACTGTTTCACAGATTTTCAAAATTTAAAAATTACATTTTTCTAAAATTTTTAGAAACGATAGCATAACCTAAAATTGTGTAAATTACTACCGTGTGAAAAATATTGTATAAATACTTTAAATATTAATTTTATCAGTAATTTTCAAATTTTCTATACAGAAAGATTTCCATCGTAGTAATATTAACAAAATTCAAAGTATTTCAACAAAAATGCATCATATTTTTTATAACTTTTTAATGTAAGTAAAATTAAAGAATGTCAAAAAAAAAAAAAAAAAATGAAAACAAAATTCTGTAAAAGTTCAATTTTTCTATAAAATGCAACAGTATCAATTGCGTATCTCAATTTTATAGAATTAAAAATGGAAGATTAACTTTTTCTCAATAAAGGTTACTTTTTCTCTATTTACATGTACAAGAGAAGAACGTAAGTCTTGATTCATTCAAAATTTGTACGCTTTTAGCGCCGTAGGAATATCGAACGGTGAAATCCTTAACAAATTTTTTCAATTAGATTCAATCATTATTTACAAAAGAAAATTTCCAACAAATACATAAAGTAACACGAATTACTTTCATAGTAAAAAGTCTTAATACTACATTACAAATATTATTTATCTCTCTACGAATAGTCCAATAAAGAATAATACAATAAAAATTGTATCAAAATACAAAGAAAAAAAATGCGAAATAATACTTCCTCTCGAGAAATCCTCATTATGTTTCGAGCTTCTAAAATCACTTTTACAAAGCACTACTTGAACAGAAAAAAAAATGTCAATCAATAATTTCACCGTGCGATATCGCAATAGATTCCTTGTTCGTCAATTACTCTCAATCATAGAAAAAACATCAGGCACTGTATAGTTAAAACTTTGATTAGGGACTTTAACATCTGCTCTCTTTCAATCCTCCACTTCCACCTCCTCCTTCTCCTTCCATCGCCTTACATATTTACAAAAACATACAAATCTCTAGAGTGGAAATATCGCTTAGTCTCATTTTCTCGCGCCCAGCCAACGCGAGAGACCGAGAGTTTCGTGTCTTTTTTTTTCTTTCTTTCTCTCGTTCATTTGTTCTGCTTGAAAAAGAAAAGAAGAATCAAAATACGCAACGATTCGTTAAATATGTTTTGTTTTTTTTTTTCCCAAATATTTTAATTTAGTAAAATACATTGTAAAATACGGAATAATTCTTTATCTCTGCTGCTTCGCTCCATTTTACAAATGCGCACATACACACGGCTCTGTCCGTCGGCTCTCGCCTTTCGTTCTCCTCCCCTCTTTCTTTCTTTTTTACAAACAACTGTGTTCTCCCTCTTTCTCTCTTTCATCTCCTATGTGTATATATATATATGTATATACCCTATGTAGTCCAGAAAAATCGCAGATGAGAAAAGAAAAGCGAGAGAAATCGTCGATTTTAAAAAAACACGTTTTTTCCCTTTCATCAACAAATATACATATATGTATATATAACAAAATTTACACAGAGATTAACGAACCCGTTGTATACAATAATGATAACCGTCACTACCATCGCGTCACTCTCGCGGCTGCTAATGGGATAAATCGTCGTTGGCTCTATACATAACGCGTATAATACGCGTATAGAGTATGAGTGCACGTGCTCGAGTAACTATCAATCTCTCCTTCTCTCTTTATCTCCTTCCTGTCTTCAAACGTACGAAAAAAAAATGAAGAAGAGGAACAAAACCAATATAGGGAGGAAAAAAATCCTCTCTTTCTCTTTCTCTCTCGCACGTGCTTATTCGAGCCAAACGATGGTTATATATATATATACACACACCCTATACATATATGTGTATGTACGTATGTATAATATGTATGTGCAACTATACATCCGCACGTATGTCTTGACCGGGTAGATATGCTTCAACATCATCATCATCATCATCGTAGTCGTAGTCATCATCGACCTCGTCATCGTCGCGTCATTAGGTGATCTTAGCGCCGTTATGGTGCAGCCTATGGTGATTAACCACCACTGACTTGCTACTGCTACCAGCTGCTGTGGTTGGTTCCTCCTGTTGCTGCACTTTCTTCATGTAGTCCTCGACGAGGCCGGCCAGGTTACGACGTTTAAAACGTTGCGTTTCTCGCACGATTTCACGTAGGAACGTTAAACGCGTTTCCAGTGGTCCTTGAATAGTCTGTAGTTGGGTAAAGATCGGCGCGTAATCTGGAAACAGAGGAGAAAAAAAAAACAGACGCGACGTCGTCGCGCGGTTAGTCGGTTGTGGCGTGACACTGTGGGGTGGCGAAGATTTGTGTGTTCTTTTTTATTTTAAAAGATGTTGTGATAGGAAAAGTTTATGGTTTGTCAAGATTATATCTAGTTTTATTTTATCGGGAGGGTAGAGAAATATTGTTACTTTATCGATAACACAAGTAGTATTAATTTAAAAATATTGAATATTTACTTTAATCGAAGCATTGATATTATACGCAGATCGCGGGGAAATTTTCTATTTTTATCGATATACCCTTTATCAAAGAAATTAAGTACATTGCATAATAAAAATGTAAAAAGGCCGATAATACCGTTATACATATATATAAGTATTATATATTTTATCTCACATTAAACAGTATTTTATCTGATATTATTCGATACATGTAGTTTGAGCCACAAAAATGTAAAATTACTTAACGCGTATATATACAGGAATTTTGTGTTTTTATCGACCGTCACGTATTTCGAGCGTGTATATATACAGTAACTTGCTTATTATGAAAATTGTAAACTTTCACTTATTTTCAAATGGAAGTGTAACAGTATTGGAATTCCATGTGCATTTCTAAAACTACTTAGGCGAAAGTTATCAGCAAATGTGTACCGTTCCTTGTCAGTATTATATTTTTGGTAGAATGAATAATATGGTCGCTCGATCCAATTTGTAACAAATTATTATTTATTTGTCGACGTTTCGGCACATTTGCCAGGGAATCTCCCTGCTGGCCCT
>JAYJLV010000046.1:21707520-21723233 GCA_036873485.1 Torymus texanus
AATTGGATCGTGCGACCATCTTATTCATTCTACCAATTATTTACAATACGATCATCAAAGTCTACATCGAAAAAAAAGTATTATATTTTATCAAAATTTATGGTTACCTCATTCATAATAATTATAAATTTAATAGTTGAATTTTCCCAAATCGGATTATGATTCTGAAACGTTCGCATTGAATTTCGATTTTATAATTTCTTTGAATAAATAATTCATCAATCTCATATATATACCTTCATAAATATTCGAGTTTCTTTGATTGAATGGAATATTTGAATCACACTTTATTTAAATATTAAATGAACTGTTTGCTCAATTTAATCATACGCTTCAAATATATAGTTATATATATGTACGTATGGCTTTTAATACTTTTTCCAATGTTCCATTTCGTCGTAATTCTATACTTTTCTTCATATGAACCCATATTTTACCGCTACCACATTACCGTGCAAATACAAGAATTCCATTTATTAACTGCGTATATTCAAGACACCGTTTCGAATACTACACATTTTTTATACTACTTACGGTAATGTTAACATCACGCAACGATAAGACATACAACTCCGACAAAACGTTTACCCTAATTTCCGTATCTTAAATTAAGTTGCCGCGTCCCTGTTGACCTTGTCAACACATCTGTCGTCATTGACATGTAAATATGCCCTCCTTGTAAATTCAAATCAGCTGTCCTCTGTCGTAGATTACAAATCTCTATTTTCCCTTTTCTTTATCAGTTTACCGGCAATCCTTGCGTATACATAACGCGACGACTTTTATCTTTATACGCAAAGGACGAAACTCGATGCTTATATTTTCTATGCGTATAATAACGGCTAATGCGAGAGTTACGCCTCCAGTCAAGTCGTAACGTGCGTGCGCGGATGTATATAAGACACGCCGCGACGGAGAGAAAATTGCCATAGGAAAATTGTTTTTTTTCTTTTTTCACTTTACTATAATATATCCAAGTGGGTAATAATGGTTATAGGTACAAATTGAATGATTAAAATATCGTTAATTTGAACTAAATATAGAGTATACCTTGCGACAATGTAAAGACTGTTTACGTAATGTAACTGTATGCGTGTCTATATGTACGATGCATTGTTATATCGAACGCTATTATATACATTTTTTTTCTACAAAATTCTGGTGAATCGATACAAAGCGTTAGCTTAAACTCTTGTAAATAAATCTTCTCAACTTCACAATTAAACGCGACCGTGTCAAGTGACTTCTTTTACCTCGCAGAGTACAATAAATTACTTTAGTATTCATCCCCTACTATTTATTCCTGTGCAAATTCCCACTTTTAATTCCAACCCTCCTCCCCTCCTCTCATTAATATCTTTAAACAGTCACTTTTAATTCTCGACCAAAAGAAATTAACCCGCTCCCTTAATAATTGCTTCACGCGGATGAAAGAAAAAAAAGCTCGCAACGCGCAGGAAATTCGTAAAGGGAAGAGGGGAGGGAGGAGGCGCTGTGTATACATATCCGCTCACCCCATTTATCGTATAGATTTTATACACAGAGGCTCGAGCTTGTACGAGTATAGGACGCTAACGTTGCTACTGCTGCTGCCGTCGCTTTGAATGCCATTTGCATATCTACATCTGTATGCCGCCTTTTTTTTTGTTGTTGTATATGTACGTGTAAGTCTGTATGAACACTGCCATGTCGTTGTATACGTGCGGTATATAATACGCGTTGTAGGCGCGATAACCCGATGGCCTGTTTTACCGACGTTTACTTCTAAATTAAAGTTGTATATACGAGAGGGAAAGAGAGAACGAAGCGCACGAGTGATTTACGTAAGCTGCCGTTTTTTTGTAGTGGGATGCATGAATGCTTATTAATTATTGTAGTGTGTAGAGTTGAATGGCTGGGAGTGAGAAAGTTTGTTGCGGTTATGTAAAAAATGTGAGGTTGTTTGCGTAAGCCTATGATGTTAGTGATTTAAGAATGATTCATTAAGAATGATGAATTGAAAATAGTTTAGAGATGAAATCTGATTGATTAAGCAAATTAGAAAATATTGTTTTTGTTATAATGTTGTCGGTAAAAAGAGTTAAATTTATAGTGCACAGTCGGTAAAAAAGGTAGAGAAAATGTCGGTAGTGAATTGTTCAATATGGATGTTTAAAGGAATAATTATTTACAAACTTATCTGTGTTTCCGAATATGTAAGGAGAATTGTGATTTATTGAACTAGATGTAATGAAACCTATTGCTCTCTCCCTCTCTCTAAAATTAATTTGATATACCTGATAAAATATTTCTACTGCAAATCAACATTACCATCAGTACCCGAATTTCAAAATCTGAGAAAGATAACGCTTGTAAAGCGTTCATCAATAACGCCTTGATCATGACGTGGAATTCATTGGAAAAAGTAGTATACACCTCGTGACTCAAACTAAACCTGAACCTAACTCAACGCGTTTATTTAATAATAATGCAAGGACTCACTTGTGCCTTTCCTCCTGATCTCCTTGAACACCTGATTCCTGACCTCGCTATTATGCCTCCTAATGTCCTCCGTCTCCTTCCTCGTGAGTGGCCTTCCCCTCCTCTGAGACTTCTCTTCCACGTGGTTCGTCAGCGATCCACTACTACTGCTGCTACTACTGCTACTGCTGCTATACGACGGAAACTCGCTCTTCAGCTTCACGAGGCCGAAGTTCTCAGGAGGCAACTGTCCATCGGCGATCATCGAAGACGACAGTAAACCTTTGATCTCAGCAGTCCTCGCACCACTCACACCAGCACTACTACTACTCGCACAATTCCGCGCGTCGACGTTGTTCATGGTCACCAACGCGGCAGCGTCACTGTGATTCGCACTGGCACTAGCACCTAGAGGATGATGATGGTGGCCGAATATCGCCGAGTCGACTGCCATCGGCTCGAACACACCTGCTGACAGCAGGTCGCCATTGACGAGCTTCTGCTGCTCGGGGATGATCGTCGGGGGTGGCGTGGGGGCAGGCGTTGGTAGACCAGCTGCAGTGACGGTGCTGCTCATCGAGTTGGCGAGGATAACGCCGCCGTTGCTGGTGGTGCTGGTGATGGTTGACGTGACGGACGTGACGACGAGCGTCGACGTTGTGAGTGCCGCCATTGGGGAATACGAGTTGAGCTTACCCGGTGGTACGATACCCGGGGACAGAGGCGGCGGAGGTTGAGGCGGTGACATCGGTGCCTTGATATCGTCCGTCCAGGGGATGGGTGAGCTCGGCGGCGTGTTCGGAGGTGAGTATGTGGGCCGTCGCACTGTTATGTCCTTGGGGATGGGCCCTGGTTTGCGTTTGTTAGGCGGCCGCGTGGAATTGAGGCCGCCGCCCGGACCGAGATTACTCGGATCCGAGAGGGAACGCTTCAGGCCTTTGGAGGCAGATGACGTCGCACCGACCATGTCGATGTCCGCTTCGTCTACCATCATCATGCGCTTATCGATCTTGAACGGATTGCCTGTTGACGAGAGAAACAGTTCGGTTAGTAATTTTATATTCTTTTCAACGCTTTATGGTGTAACAGATGATTTCTTTTGTTAATGGAATTTAATATGAAAGTATTTGTGAAGTATTTAAATAACAATCGTAACATGTATCTAATATTGAATGGCATAATTTCACTATTGTATTTTTAAACTTTATTTTTATTCAAAATCAATATGATTTCTTATTAATCTTGGAACATACTTAAATTTTTATGAAATAACTATTTTTGTCAACGTTTCACTGCATCGACAAAAAAATAGAGATTTTCTATTAAATTATAGATTAGTAACGAGCTTGATATTTTTAAAAATTTACACAAAAAATTGTTTTTGTACAGATTTTGACTGTCTTTATCGAACGTTAATTTTTTTATAATTATTCTTAAAGAATTTAAATAAGTTTAAATTTACAATAAACCATAATCATTTTACACATAGAAAGAAGTTATTTTTGCAGAAGTTACATCAATTTCTTAAAACCAATATTCCATAAAACATGAAGACTCACCGAACATATGCTGCCTCACAGGCGTGCTCTCGATCTCCCTGAGCGGCGGCGTCATGCGCTTAAGGTACTCCTGGTAGTTACCCATCTGCGACACTGGCATCGAATGCACGTAATCGTCGTCCAGGAGCTTGGTATGCAGTAGACCCGGCTGCAGGAAGTTGGCGCGCATACGTACCACCTGATCGAGGAGCGCTTTCCGTGGTATGTCGAAGGCATTGCGGTAGCTTTGGGCACCCCGTTGCTGCTGGTGATTTTTCACCAGGCCTACCACAAAACCGCTGAACTTGTTCAGTTCGTCCCTTAGATCCGTCAATGAGTTTGATAGCTGTATAAGGGAAAAAAGAAAACCAAGTGGTTAGTCATTTTTTTAATAATAGTATAATATTGAAAAAATTTTATGATTGTTTGATAGATATGTAACTTATAAGCTTCGTGAATCATTGTTAAGGCATTACACTAAAAAATAAGTGAAATAAAATAATTCGGGAAATTGATAAGAGCTTAAAATAGAATAAGATAAGAGAAAAACGAAAAAATGTCGGTAAATACACACTTTAAGTACGGATACAGATATATCTTTACAAAAGATCAATTTCGTCCTAGATTTGAAATGTAACCATTGACTTGTACTGTATTTTATTTTTATTTATATTTTATAATTAAATGTAGCTATGTCTAGACTTAAACTTAATAAATTTTATGAACACAATATTATTATGACATAACAAAAAATAAATACTTAATAAACAATTCGCAAGTTATTTTAAATTTTCTTTTTATATGTAAAAAGCAACACAAATACAAAACTGTTATGAAACAAAAAATTCTAAACCTTATTGCATTTAAAAAGATAAACTTTAAATACTTTTTTAGATCTTCCTTTTGTATAGTTTTCCATAATATTATGTAAATCGAAATAGTAAAGATATATCTCTTTTTCGGTTTCGAGACTTTACTGTACCAATAAAAACATCTAAATAAATAAAATCTATTCAGTCAATATGTCAATCACATTTACTTTTGTAGAAAATCTTACTAATATCTTAATGAAAAGTACATTAAATTTCCTATAATATCTCTCAAACAATTTACATCATGCTCAGGGTTTATCATTCTGTATTTCAATTCCTTTAAAAACAATGCATATCTTACCAGATCCTTTTTGAGGGTGGTACGAGGGGTGACGCGCAGTCCTTCGACCACAGCGTTCGAGTTTCCGTTCTGCAGGCTCTTGTTAGCCGCCTGTTTCGATATGACCTCGTTGCAAAGCCGATCGAACTCCATTTTCGCCGTATTCTTCAACCGTTTGAGGTAGTTCAGTACGCTGTACGACAGTGTGTTGTCCATGTTGTCGGGTATGAGGGTCTGGGCCAGGGCTGCTGGTGCACCCATACGCGTCAGCGCCCTTCTCAGAGACTAGAAAAAAAATGACAATAGAGAGGCATTTTAACGTGAAAAGCACTTTGTGAGTGGGTGACAATCTATTTTTTTTTACTGATTGCTAGAGTGTAGAGCAAAGGTGATTGAGAAAAAATTGACGATGGCGTTGTTTGCAAAATTGATCGGGTACAAAGTTGTCCTACATTTAAATTTACAGCTTTTTCCTATTTTTAAATATGACCAACAAAATAACATTTCTGAGTTTATACTTTACTTTAAAAATTTACCTTTAAATAAATACAAACGTTAAACTACTAAGTTATTAATTGATATTATTCACTAACTATTTACTGCCTAGTAACAACACATACTGCACTGTCAACTTTTTCTTAACCGTGAATAATAATCTGATAAAATAATTCTCTAACACCCGTTAAATTAAAATAGTAACATTTTCTTTTTAAAGAACTCTATCATCAATTTCTTCACAACAATCACTTCAAAAACAATAAAAAATCCCACTTACAGCCGCATAATATGCAGGCATAGTCCTCATATAGTTCGCGAACTGCGTCCTCCACTCGTTGCTCGGCTTCAGCCTGTGCACTTTGAAAAGCTCGTCGAGCAGTGGCAGTAGCACAGGATAATTGTACGGCATCACAAACAAATTGACACACGTAAGATTCGTGCTAGCTTTGAGATATCCAAACGGATGTCCGACTTCGCTGCTTTTGTACGAATTAGCAATGAACACCTGCCAGCATATCGTCGGCTGTTTCCGCGCCAATATATACTGAGTCAATGGACTCGGTTCCAGCTCGTACTTATCGAAAGGTAAGTTCTCGATCACCAGGGGTTCCTGACTCGTACACGTGAATTTCACGTTAGGATGGGCAGACCGTGGCGGTAATGAGCTTGCCGAGATATCCGGCCAGAAGCTTTCGGGGATTGGCCAACAGCCGACGAAACCTTTTTGAGCGGACCGTGGTACGTAGATGAGGCGTCGACACGAGTGCCACGCTGTGTTGTTTATACTGTTCGGAATGCAGTTCATGTTGTTCTGGTAGTTCTTTGCCTGTAACAAGGAGATTAGGTGTTAGGAAATGCCATATAATTTTGATAAAATTGAAATTTCTTTTAAAGTTAATAGCGAAAATATTTATAATTGTACAAATTTAAAATATGTTTAAATTATAGCTGGAGAAGTTGTTAAGAGAATTACGTAAAAAAGCAATTACTTTCAGTGAATACAAGAACACGACATTTTCTAACGTACGCGAATTAAAATAGCTTGCTATCTCATAAATGTTATGAAATACTGTTAAGTAACCACATGTAACTTCTGTAAGTTTTAGATTAAATTTGAAATTTTAAACAAACAATATTGATGAGTTTTGCATTTTGTTCCGAAAATATAGCACACATAATCAATGTCTCGGTTTTCCGTAAAACTGATGATTTTATATTTTCTTATGAAGTTGGATACAAATAATATACTTTTCGTGTATAGAAAACATTTTATTCTCCATGCACCTTTTTACTTTAATTTTAAATCAAAATTATTTTATTCGCTAAAACTTTTCGACGTTTCGTTAACTTTTCAAGTTTCTTTAGAATCAAATTTCACATACAAACACGAACTCTGTAGCTATATTTACTATAACCAAATAAAACTTATACTCCACTCTATAATATCTACAAACTTTTAAAAACCTCTCTCCTAAAAATATCAACGTCACTCCAATTCTTATTTTCAAAACCATCCCCAGAACGAAAAAAAAAGAAAAAAAAATCAGTCCTCAACTTACCGAACCATTTTGCCCATTGGCAATCTCCTCGTGCTCGTGATCCTCGCCGTTCTCCTGTTGGCCACCGATACCCGTGGCCTCATTGATAGGTGGTGGATCAGGCCCAATTTTCTCAAAATTTATAACAACACCTGATTGTACTTTCTGCACTAGGGAATCAATACACTGCATCATCATTCGATGGGAAGTGATGCAATAGGACCGACCGCCTGTAACTTCGCACATAGCGTCGATAGGTGACGAGTCGCTTGCTACCAGTCCAGTGTCACGTTCAACTGCTGGCGTCCCAGACAACCGCAGTACCAGGGAAAACAGACGCTGGTCCCAACGGAACGGTTCCTTCGTTAGCTCCGAGCCTGGGATCGGCGCGTGCATCGGTAACGTGAACTGCGTGATATAGGAAAGCGTTAGTTTTGATGTTAATAAATTTATTAAGTATTATGGATATAATAGTGTTTTTCCAATTTTGGGTTTTAAAAATTCTCTGATTTGAGAGTGATATAATTGAAGCGTGAAATTTTATCGAAAAAGAAAAAGTAAAGCAATGGTTTGACAAAATAATTTTTAATCAGGAATTTATGAATATTTTTTAAATTTTTACTAATTAATCAATTCTTCTATCCAAAGTTGATTTAACTTTTAAAAATTGAATATTAACGGAAAACTATTTCAACATTACTTAATAAAAAAATCAATAATTAATATTGCCAGAATAAATGATGAAGAACAAAAAATCGGATTATTTTTCATTATTATTATGACCTATTATGAAAATACAAATCAATCCAAGTACTCATATTACAAACCATTAAAACCGTCATAAAACGTATTTAACATAGCATATATAGATACGTAACAATGCTAGCCATAATTAGGTCATAAGTCATTAAGCTTATTAGCTACCAAACCGTCACGCACGAAAATTCGACTAGAATTACAGGCTCATTTTGCAACGATTTCGCCATAAAACTATGCAGAATATTAATCACGTTACATTAAAAAAAAAAAATCGTCTAACCAAAATTCTTTGTTTTATATTTCTCCCATTTTTATAAAATGAAAAATTATAATTTTGTATTCTACTTGCTATCTAAATTAAAATTTTCCATTTAAAATAGTTCGAAGTTGTTTCTCATATTAATTAATTGACCAAACAGTATTTTTTTAAATTCCTTTAATTGTTATTCTCAACAATCATTTATACTTCAACCGTTAGATTTGGTATTAAAAAAAAATGTTATACACTATGTTTAAATATCCAAAACAAAAAAATACTCACATCCTGATGCACTCCATTCGTCGTGGTGTACTTGCCACCGTCGGTGATGACGACGATAACCGAAGGCTCGAGATAAAATGGGCACCTACCCTGCCCATACGTATCGATACCCGTCTGCATACGGTTGATGTTGAGCACATCGAAGGCGTTCTTCAATGCGGCACCAAGAGTCGTCAACCCAACACATTGCAGATTCTTCAGCTCGTTCGTAAACGTCGCCAGGTTTTCCTTCCAACCAGCCTACAAAGCAAAAAAAAAAAGAAAGAAAAAGCGACGAATCGCAAGCGTTAAGACATGTTGGAAAGATGCCAAGAAGACGCGCAGAAGGATCAACATGTGCGTGCTTAGCTTATAGCGCGAACGCGCGCGGTTAAATTGCTTATAGGTGGGGGCATATTATGTCGGGTGGGCGCTTTTGGATATAATGGCGATGAAGAACGAAACGATGAAGAAAAGAGAACGCACGGGTGATATCGTACGTGATATGTGGAGTAGGCGTTAGTGTAGGGTACTGGTCTTTTTTTTTTTAAATGACGTCAACTTGAGGCGCTTAGTTGGTTTTTTTTTGCAAGGAGTATTATTGTACGATTTCGTCATGTTTATTGCTAGTACGATTGTGTCGTTCGTGTCATTTTTGAGATTTTTTTTTTTTTTTTTTAATGGTTCGTTGAGGTGTTTAAAGGCGTATACGAAGTATTTAATAAGAAACAATTATTGATTTAAATTTTTGAAGTGTCTTCTATGTTTAATGGTTTTTTTATGGAAAATAATATCTTGTGTAGTGGTTCTGAATAATATTTTGTAAAATATTGATAAAGTATTTCTTTGAAAGTTAAACTTTCTCTTTAATAAAATGTAAAAAAAAAAGATTATCCGAGGAATTGTATTTACACTAGTGATTATATTCTGTAAACTACCTAGAATGCAATGAATTACATATCTCAATATGTATGCTTTAACTAGTTTGGAATCTCATAAATGTAATATCTTGTCGCACGTGAAATTTTCAATGAGAGGGTTGATTAATTATTATTTGAAAATTTATGTAGGAACTTTTAGTTATAAATATAATATTTATGAGTTAATAAAGAAAAGCACTAAAATATGTATAGGATTGAAAATTTTTTTGTAAATACTTTAGTTATTAACTATTGTAGAAAAAAAACCATTCATTTTACATTTCAATAAAATCTTTTTTTTACGAAATCTATTCGATGTATTGCAAAATTCAAGTGAATTCATTAAATGTTTGCGTTTTACCATATTTATTAGAAAAATAATGAGAATTAATTGGTTGATTACTTATAATCAAATATTTATGGTTTCTTACGTCAGATTTTGTCATTTTCGTTAGAAATAACGTAGATTAATCGTAAAAGATTTACGGTACTAGTTATAAACGTTAAATTGGCAAAATTACTTTTTTCCAGGGATTTTCTTTCATGTTAAAACTAAACAAAATATTAGTTAATGAATAATCATTTTTTAATGAAAACATGTTTTCCAGCGTCTTTGCATCACTTCAAATTATTTAAAATTTTTTAAAATAATATTTATGACGCTATTTACTTCTATACTTCATAATAAATATTAATAAACAAAGTGTATCCCGTCATAATAAATAACATATACTGCAGGAGAAGCTAAAGGATTAATTGGGGCTCGTCACCTACCCAATAATTATTTGTGTTAGTGACGTATCGTGAACTCGTGTTGGGGCACGTATAGACTCGAGTATTCTGGTATTTACATATTACCTTATTATTTCATAAGCAATAATCTGCATTTAGATCATTTATTTTCAGAATCTCGTTCAATTACTTGACAATTTCGCTTAAATAGTTAATATCTCTCGATAGATAATACTACGGTAAATATTTGTTCATCGATTATCGGTAAAACTTAAAATTACCGTATAAAAAGTTTTGAAGTAGATAAGTAATAATCAGTTGTACTTTTATCGCATTAAGTTATGAATTAAATAAAAATTTACTTTTTCAAGATTTCGAATCGTTAAAAAATTGTTGATCTGATCATCTATTTTTTAACTGACAACAATTGCTTTGTACAATAGTGAATTTGGTACAATTCTACCTGACTTTGATTTTTATAGATATATATGTAGATTTGTAAGTGTTGCAGTTATGACTCATTACTATGCAATGGTGTATCACATACATTAAAATAGAACTTTTGTTAAAAAGGAAAACTATTTTTAAAACCTAGAATTCAATGAATATAATAAAACATTATTTAATAATTAACAGTAATAAAATAAATATTTGTTAACAATTAATTATTTTTAAATAATTCATCACTTAAAAATAAAGATTATTACAAGGTCTATATAATATAAAAAATTGTAATATCAAATTAGCAATAAATAGCAGGAAAGTTGTAACATTGTTAAATATAACAATGTATTAAACAATTCACGTTTCAAAATAAATTCTTGAAATACATAAATTTTACAGTGTTAATTTCATTTTTATAGATTTATAAAGAAATAAAAAAAAATGATAATACATTCATTTAGAATGATTTATGTTCAATAAATCAAAATCAATAATGACTTTATTATAGTATGTTTGATATTGTGACTAAAAATATTCAAACCATAAAAGTAGTAAAAACTTCATTGTACTAAAGTTTAGAATTTAGGTTTTATTAATGAAGTAATTAGCAAGTTAGGTTAACTTCATCAAAGAGTTTTTCCATTACTTATTAGCATAATGTAATTAATTTTTAGTGAATTGACTTTTAGTTTCAAAATTGTTCATTTTATTGCATGTTAAAACAAAATGTTAATTTTGTCTTGTTTCCAGTAAATAATACCTTACCATATCCTTTTTGCATTTGAATGCCAGTACATTTTTCAAAATCAGAACAATTGTCTATTACTCTGTAGTAATTATAACAAATCTCATTAAAGTTTAGTAATTGCTTTTTTATTGCTTTTAATTTTATCTGTATCATTCATTAGTGATGTGTTTCATTGATAGAATAATTAAAAAATGCTTTTCAATTACTTATTAAAATGTGCATTGTTTTATGAATTTTGAATTATTGATATTTTTTTTATTTATTCCCTAAAAAAAATATCAATAATTTATTTGAATTACCTTATTCAGGCTAAACAGTTACTAAAAATATGTCAACAGGTCAATTGAACTTTAATTATGTAAATTAAATGTAGTTGCATTTCAACTTTGTTGAATGTTTAAAGGTATTTAATTTTATAAAAATAATTTTTTTTTAATTACTTCTGAATTAAATATTGATTTTAAAATAAGTGAAAAAGTATTACTATGTTTATTTAAATATTTTATCTGAACTCTAATAAAGTAAATCTAGTTTTAATTTTTTTTAGTTATTAAAAATTGTAATAAAATATATATTTATATGTGAAATAAACTTATTCATGAAATTTGAATTGGAGAAATATTAGATGCAAATCTCATAAGTTCCTAAAAATAGATGAAGTTGTGCTAAAATTGTAAAATCTTTTAAATATTGTCATCAGCTGTTGCGGTGAGTCATAATGTTCTCAGTGCAGCAGTATTCATGTTACAAGTTAACTAGCATCGGATTCATGTAAGGTATATTTTCAACAAGCATCTTTCTCAACTCAAGCGCCTCAAGATCTAAAAATCTCAAGTCATCGCTAGATCTGAAAAAGAAAAGGAATGAGAAAAGTGTGCAGGACAACAATGGCTTACCTTTATGTTATGAGGCGTTTCTTCAAAGGTCAACAACATATATCTGTCTCCCTTGTGCTCTGGTGACCTTTGACGTACCTGAAAAAAGTAGTACATGTTAAACTCTGTTATCTAATAGTTATGAAATTATTAAATGACAGGTGATAAATGCCTGTCAATTTATTCATTTAAAATATTCAATAAAAGAAACTTGGTAGTTTTTTTATTGTTAGAATGCAAATTGAGTTTTTCTTAAGGGAATGCACTGATATTACATTAGAAAAATTTTTGAAATAACAAAGGCAAAATTTAAGTACAGTTTTCCAATTGGATAAAATCAAGTACAGAATATGTTCAAGTCAGTATTTTCCCTCTTTGAAGCTTTTATACTATACCTCTGCTGTAAATTTCTATAAGAATCATATACATGATAACATATGTAAATGTATGACAAGGTATACAATATTTCTTTATATGAAAATGTGTGAAACATTATTTGACTGCATGAGAACATATTGACAGAATTACAAAATTCTTATGTTGTGCTTAGAGATCTATGATTCTTTGTCGAGATTTATATTGTACAAAATAGCTTTTAATCTAAACTCCTTGCTAGAAAAGGAGTTCCTTGTTTTCTAAAGTTATTGATAGGATTTTAAAGTTCTATCCTCTCGACACATCCCAAAGCACTACCTTAGATTACAATATAATTCTCATACCAGCTACATAACAACAACTTAATCGTCGCTTTACATGTCACTTATTGCTACAGCACTTTTACATACAGCAATAAACGGGTAATACAGCGTACAACAAAAGAGTTTACAGAGTTTTACATCGTTATCATGATACTTGGGACTCTTGTTCAGATCGGTCTTGCGCAACGCTGCCAATCTTCCATCGATTCTTATACAAAATCTACAGCAGAGTTGCTCCATTCTCCTCCTTCATCTGTCAACTCCTCTTTCCAGCGTACCTTTACAAAGGTTTCGACAGCACTCTTGGCCACATCGAGCAGAGTGGGCCTACCACCCAGGTAGGCCCTCTGGTTCATCGAGGCAGAGGTGTCGATGAGAAAGACTATTATGGTCATGTTTGCCGCTGTCTACTCTTCCTCTTCCTCTCCAATATCCTCCACCTCCTCTTCTTTCTCCTTGCTCTTCTCACCTGCACCTTCTCCTGGGGACTCAGCTAGCTGCAGCCGCGGCGGCCGCAGCAGTCGCCGGCGTGGCGCGTCGTACCCTCGGCCTGCATATCACCGACTCTCTCTCTCTGTCTCTCTGCTGCTACTACTACGACGACGCTCCTCCTCGTCCTCCCCCTCCCTCCCGCCCCTCTCTCCCCTCCCCTCTCCTCTTCTTTTCCTCTTTATGCACAGCAGCGGCGGCGGCAGCAGCAGCAGCAGTTGCAGCTCTTTACACCCAGACGACGACGTCGATGAACCCACCCTCCTCTTCGGCTTCCTGGTGCTTTGGTCTGGTCTTAGCCACACTATTGCCCCTCTCTCTCTTTATCTCTCTCGTTCCCGCGCCGCGGTTTATATATAGGTATATATATACGCACACCGATGTACACGCGCGCGCGCACGACGACGAAGACGACGACTCTTGCCTCGTACGTGTGTAGTACGTCTCTCGCTCGCTGACTCGCTTGCTCTCTCTCTCTATATATCTCTATCTCCGTTCGTCTCTCTTGCTCTCGCTCGCTCGCGCTCTCTGTCTCTCTCCTAACCTGTACACGCGCTCAACGGGGAGCACGCGCGAGATGCGGCCCGCGCGAAGTCAGCGGCTGAAATGCCGCGCGCGCCTCGCCGCCGCGGCTGCTGAACCTCGAGGCAGCACACAGCAGCAGTGGTAGGATTGTAGAAGGGGGGTAACGAGCACGGGGGGAAAGTAGCAGCAGCACCAGCAGCAGCTCATCCTATGTGCGTTTTTCGCGCACGCAGCGCGACGCTGGCGCCGCCTAGACGCGGGCTATACGCGACACAGCACACCAGCAGAGCCTACTGATGTCTCGGATCTCCGATGACCTAACCTAACCGGGGGGAGGAGAGCTGAGCGAGCGACTATGACTCGTCTCCACTATTTTCCTTTTCTAGTGATACGATGTGTTAAATTATGTCGAAATCCTGGCCAACGATACTATTCTCTGGTTTCTTTAGCGTGATCTCGAGGAATTTACAGCTCATGCGAGTCGATATTACTCCAAAATGGCGATCAAAGCTATCGGAGCAACGTTATCGGTGGAAAAGCGCCCGTTGTAGTCGCATCTCACTCTATTAAGCTGATTATCCACCGATCTCGCATCCATTCTTCGACATCTGCGACGTTGCAGTTTCGAGCCACGAGAGCTTCGAATTTCCTTCATCCAGTCTCCAGACTTGCCTTCATCGATTAACTACCTAATCTTGCTCGACAACCGTCGTTGTAAAAAAGTCTTCAGCTCGGCCTTCACCACACGTGTGTAACGGACTTCACACACACACACACACACACACACACACACACACACACAAACACTCGTATATATGGCGAGTGTAAAGCTCCGTCTCCACTGTCCTGTCCTCGACACACTTCGCACTTCGGAAGTCGAAGTCGAGAGTGACTGAGACAGAGTGAGAGAGAGAAATAGAGAGAGAGGGAGAGCGAAGACACGCGACATCTTTTTTTCTAGCCAGCTGTGTGCCTGTCTCGCAGTCACAACTAGTGGATCTCGATCGAGCTGTGCAGTCATGAATAGCGAAAAATCGTCCGAACGCATGGGAAATAGGGCGATTTTCTCCTCGTTCGCTCACTCACATATACACACAACGTATCTGCCTATGTATGCGTATACATGTGTGTGTCTGTATATGTGTGAACGAGCGAGCATGTCTCTACATATATATGCGCACAGCACAGCACACACGTACTCGACGATTTACGTGTGAGTGTGTGTAAAGGTGCACAGAGAGAGAGAGAGAACCTCTAGCTTTTGATCCTGTTTTTGCGTATAGCCCTGAAAAATTCTCGACTCTCTCTCGCACAGCATGCGGTCATAATAGCCCTATAGAGTACGGGCACATGTTCTCACGTATCCATGTATATATAAACATATACATATAACCGTGCCTATACGATAACCCTGTGTGTGTGTATATATATATAGATATGTATATGTATATACAAGTGTGTATTATGTATGCTTATATATAGATATACAGGCCAACGCGATAGTAGTGCTTTACTGTTTCTCTCTAATGTCACGCTCCTCCTCTCTCTCTCTCTCTCTCTCTCGCTCCCTCTCGTACTTTTATTGCCCCCACACTCATATACTCACACACGTATACACATGTGTGCGAGTACATATACGCACACTCACACACATATATACACGTATTACAGGACGTACGGGCTATAGTACGTTTGCAGGTAGCCGCCGCGGCGACTAACAGGTATATAAATTCGCCGTGCGAGAGAAAGAGAGAGAGAGAGAGAGAGAGAGAGAGAGAGAGAGAGAGAGAGAGAGAGAGAGAGAGACAGATTCGTGT
>JAYJLV010000046.1:21731538-21780179 GCA_036873485.1 Torymus texanus
CCATATAATGTACTATACAAAAAGTTTCAAGTTTTGGAGTTAAAAAATCATAAAAAATGAAAAATTTTCAAAAAATTCAAACTTTAGAACAACTAAATAGTTTGCTCTAAAATTTTATATTTGTATTCTGGGGCTAATTTGGAACTAGTAAAAAAATTTTGAGCTATTTTCAAATTTTGACCTGCAACAGTTGACGTGAAATGGCCCATATGTATATAAATATATACAAACTGATAAATAACACCGACGTTTCCATCTTGAATGTATTTAACATTTTCAAATGAGGAAATAATTATGATAATAATGTTTTATGTGTATCGTAATTCCCCATTTCTCTTGATAAATTATCATTCATATGACTATCTTTATAATGGTTTTCACGAATTTATATAAGCAGATTCGACGCTATCAGTCAAAAAACTAAAGTCTTTTCTGATATAATAACTGCGTGATTCTTTTCGGTCAGTCATTAAGAAACTTTTACGTTCAACACTAGAGAATACCAAAAGTAATCATGAAGTTTTATATTATTTGTGTTCTTTTCTGTTACTTTGCAACGACGGTTCATGTAAGTAAAAATTATTTTAAACTTTAAAATAATTAATTTGCAAAGAAAGATGATTATTTTTATTCGATTTAAGTTTTTATACGTTGAAATTAAATAAAAAAAATAAATAAATAATCGTCAGGTGGAATGATTATTTTTAGTATATGCAACATCTATATCTGGAATTATATAAATAATTTTTGTTTAATAATATATTATGTACTAAGGGCATAAAGTGGACTTTTTTTAAACCGAGCGTGAAGTTTGCAATCCAACAAGCTCCAAAATCCCATTTAGTTCTTGGAGCATACCATATTTTTTGTAACGAATGTACTCCTTTTGGTGTTTTCTTTGTATATTATATAGTAATTAAACTATACTAGACACGACAACCAGGCGCTCACTGAAATAATTTTGAAATTTACTAAAAAAAAAAGAACAAAGCTATGTAGGTATTTGTTTTGTTAATAGAATTTATTACGAACATAGATATGTTTAAGAAGGGGATGGAAAAAAGTCAGAGTCTGCTAAAAAAACTAAAAAACGCCAGCTAACGGTTTTTTTTGCCCGTCAGTCTGAAAACAATCATTTTAGGCTAACTTAATAGACCAAAAAACAAACGCCAAAACCGTGCTTGTGTTATAAAAAATATTTTTCTGTTTATTAACTCTACTTCTTTCAAGATCTTTCGTTCCGCACTTTATCAGATATCGTATATATACGTAAAATAAAATTTATTTTATAAAAGACCATAACTTAAACTTTACTAATAATTTTGTTGCCTACTACAACTTTATTTTCTCATTGGAAACGCATTCTTCTATTAATAAAGCATCATATTTATAGGGATTATTTGGACCTCGTTTGAAAGAGAAATTACATCAGACCGAAGATACTTGCATCGAACAAACTGGAGCTAAACTTAGTAAGTGAATTAATAAACTAAAAAAATTAAATGAACTATATTTTATATAGTATATATACTTCGGACAAGGAAATAATGATTTTTAACTTAAAAACTTAGTATAAAATAGTATTTTTAACGATTACTAAAAGCACTACATAAATGAATTTCTTGCAGTAAATATCGATCGTGTGAGATACGACGGAAAGTTGCCCGATAGCGGCAGATTGGACAATTTCGCCAAATGTATCTTAAAAAGATATCACATTGTAAGTGTATTTTCTAATTCAATGTCAGATATTCAGATACACATGGAGAATGTAATTTAACTTGGGTTGACGAAATTTGTTACAGTTGAATGATGACGATAGTGTCAACGATGATGTCAACAAGTATTATCTGATTTCCGACGACGCCAAGAAGAAACAGTACGCCGAGGAATGCACTGTGCTTCGTACGTATTTTGGATATTTACATCGATAAATGTTTACACTTAATCATTGGGTTATTGAATAATTGCAGGTGGCAAGGATAACAATGAAAGTGCAAGAAAGATTTTCACATGCTTGCTGCACAAGGATCTTTACCTTATCGACAGAGAATACAGAGTTGTAGGCCAAAAGAAAGCTTAGTAATTATTAGTGATTTTGTTATTGTGAATAAAATTACAAAAAGTTTTTATTATTTTCTATACAAAAATCTCAGAAGTTTGACCGCTTTAGTACGTGAAAAGTATAAAAAAATAAATGAAAAATATTGATATAAATTAAAAATTATTTAGATATAATGACAATTTAAGATTTTATAACATATAACATACATTATTGAAAAATAATAAGTAAAATTTATAAAGCATTAATAAAATATATTACCAAAAAGAAATAGAAAAAGTAGAAAACTTTTCACGAAACGAGATACATTCATTCGCATATATTGAAAAGAAGTTCGGGGTGGCTCATTATCAAGGGTACATACATACATCCAGAAATAAAACGCAAGTCGCATAACACTTGAGTTAAAAAAAATCCAGACTTTAATAAACTGTCTTCTTATCTCCGGTATAAATACATGTATGTACGTGTACATTATGCGCCCTGCTGAGCAGCGACGGCCGAGTGGCTACTTTCCTTTAAAGCGCTTCTGCCTACGCGCAAGTAGTACTCTAAAAACGTAAAGTGTCGCATATAACAGCAAAGGACGAGGAAAAAAAATGGGTCTGGAGGGCGCGGAGGGGTAGCGGGACAGAGAAAAGAAACGGAGTAATAATACAGGGGCTATACTTGCTCACTTCGCTCTTATATAATACTATTGCAGTTTCATGCGCACGTGGGTGTGTGTGTGTGTGTGTATATATATAGAAACTCTAAATTGACGTTTCTCGAGGCAATAAGTTCCCCGCTGGCTTGTCTCTCTTTTCTCTTGTCCCGCGAGCGTGTACAAACTCGTCAAGGTCGTGCGCACGATACATCTCACTTTTTTCTTGACGGTGACGACGCCCTGTGTCTTTCCTCGGGGTAGGTGTTCGCGTAATTGCACTCTCAAAGATTTATACCGCTACAATGCGCAGCTTTTTCTTTTGCTTTTATCAACTTCGTGGTTCTAGGGTCAATGTTTTATAATACATTTATTAAAATTTAATCGAGCTTTGGCAATTACTCGAACTCCTACCCTGAAACCGAAGAAGTTGATTCTCTAGGCCTGCAGAACAATTCTCGCACTTTGCGCTTCCGCCTCAAGAAGCGAGTTTTGAGAAGGTCTCAGACTGTGCGCCTACGTCTACTTTTTTCTCTCTACAATAATGCATTGTGTCTATTTACATAATTTGTGGCGCGATTGTATATTCTGTATGTACAATGATCTCGGCGCATAGTAGAATAAATGTTTTTGCGAGTCGAATGCTTGCTCGAGATGTTAATTTACGATCATCGTAAAGTTATAGTATTTTTATATATTTTTTTTAGTATGTATATATATATATACGTCTAATTAGTAATCTAAAAATACTGTTAACAGAGCAGCAACATTTTGATTTTAAAAAAATAAATATTTATATAAAGTAAAATATTTGTACGTATATAGAGCTTTCTGAAGATTTCTTTAAATCAATCAAAATATTTTGAAAATACATCATTTTGATTTATCGAGTTAAGTAATTAAAGTCTTGATTTTATTAGTAAACGCGAGACGCAATTCGTTATTTCGACTCCAAATATTTTACCGTGCAAAGCTTCTAGATCTAAGTGAAGCTCCTACACTACGTAGCTTTCTACATGTTAGTTTTCCAAGCTTTGTGGGTACGCGAACCTAATCGTTCGGTATTTCATGTGGGGTTGCGCTTTTACATGTGTTACATTGTTAATTTTTCGCCTTACAATACAAAATAACGGTAATGACAATCTAAACGCCTAATGACGTTACACTTTTAAAAGCCATGAACGCATACTACGTATGCCATAGACGATAAAACATATATAAAAAAAAAAGAAATCTATGCTAAAACTACAAGACACGTATAAAAAAAATTTTCTCGTACAAAATAAAAGTATCAAAAACTTTGTTAACCTAAATACAAAGAATATCTATATATACGAAAATAAGTAAAAAAAAACGCACGTCAATATGGTTGTATTTAAAAAACGATCTAGAAAAATGCAAAAAAACAAAAACAGACGTTTCGACTTCGAGGGAGTAATAGTTTTGCACTAACAGTCTTTATATCACAATTTCAATTTGATCTCTATTTCTATCGATATATGAATCTACCGATCTCAATAGACCGGGTCAATGTAATAATTTCAATAATCATCGTAAATGGAAGTTCTTTAAAATTTGGCTGATATCGTGATCGATACACTCTTAGAATAATAAAAAAAAGTCAAGACAATTCCTCCAAAAGACAATACATGTGGCCTCTTCAACTACGAAACAAAACTCTACGATCAATAATAATAATAATACGGATATATACACAATATACACTTATGCGCTAGTGACTCTCTTTTCTCTATTTCTCTCTTTATCTCTCAATTTTAGATTTTACATCTTGGTGGGTCCACGTGCTCGTTGATCCTCCATGCGTCCAGCTTGGAGCCTTTGTATAAGAGCGAATAGATCTTCCTCAGGAACAGTAGCGCCAGCAGCGTCGTCGTCGTTGCTCTGCGACGATTCCTGCTCGTCTACGTCCTTGAGCACAGGGCAGTTGGAGGGCAGCGGACTGCGTTGATCCTCGAGCCGCGAGCTCTGGCAGCGCGCGAGCATCTCAAGGAAAGAGTCGTCATCGACGAGTGACTGTTTCGTCGCATTGGCAGGTGCCTTGTTCTTCGTGGTGTTGAGACCTGGAAGGTAGGGCAGAGTCACGCGCTGCTCGTCCATGCGCTTGCTCTGCATCCCAGCGATCAATTGGAGCAGATCTTCCTCGTCTTTATCGCTGTTCTTGTTCTGTTGATTATTGAGAGCATTATTGTTCTTCTTCTGATTTGTGCGCAGTACGCAGCGCTGGTCATCCATGCGGCCGGATTGGAAGCGGGAGAGTAAGTCGAAGAAGTTCTCCTCGTCCTCGTCCTCTTTCTGCGATTGCTGTTGCGGCTGATGTTGGCCACGCGAGCGATAAGTTTCCTCGTTGTCCTTGGATTTACTGTCAGGGGTGAGCTTTATCAGGTCGAGGTTGTCCATGCTCTGACGACGGAGACGGTATCTGCCAGGCGACGAAGCTACGATATTAGCTGATGCGGCGTTGAGAAGATTCTTTTTGTCGTCATCGGCCTTTTCAATACCGAGCATCTTTTGCAAATCGACGACGTTCATCTGCGCGGTTGCTTGACCCATGGTATCGCCGAGTTCCCTAGAGATCTGCAGATGTAGTTTAGCGTAGTAGAGTGCCTGCTCGTGATTACCCATGGCAGAGTAAGCATTACCCAGTGACCAGCAAGCTCGACCCTCGCCTACTCGGTCCTTTAATTGCTGTGCTATGGACAGGTGTCTTAAGTGGTACTCTATGGCCGCACCATAGTCTCTGAGCAGAGTGTAAGTGTTGCCAAGGGAATAACAGGCCTGAGCCTCGAAGGCCTGATCACCGAGTTCTTGTGCGAGGACTAGGGTACGTCTGTAGTGCTGAGCGGCTTTTTCGAATTCTCCCAAGAATATGTGGGAATTGCCGAGATTGCTGTTGGCTCTTCGCTCTGCGGCTTTCTCGCCGAATTCTCTGGCTATTTTCAATCGCTCGTTGTGGTAGTATATGGCTTTTTGAAAGTCACCTAGCAAGTAGTATGTGTTTCCCAAATTACCGCAGGCTCGTCCCTGAGCTGCCGAGTCGCCTAATTCTTTCATCAATTCCAAATTCTCCTGGTAATAACTGACAGCTTGAAGCAAACAATCTTTGACCTCTTGAGAATACTCCCCAGGACCTTGATGTCCTATTCTGCCATGTTGCTTGCCTTTGGCATGATACACATTTCCCAAATTGTACAAAGCTCTACCTTCACTCAATTTATCACCAATTTCTCTGGATATTTCCAAGTGACGTTTGCAGCAAATCATGGCTTCGTCAAACTTTCCCATAACTTTTAATGTGTTTCCCAAGTTGCCACTTGACTTTGCTTCACCAAGTTTGTCACCCATTGATCTTGCCAGGGTCAGGTCATGTTTGTGATACTGCATGGCCATTACGTAGTCTCCAAGATAAAAATAGGCATTTCCTAGTTGGCTATAAATGGCACTCAGTGTTCTCAAGTCGTCAGTGCCAGCCTGTATAGCTGCCTGGAAAAAAGCCACTCCAGCTCTGCAATCACCAGCCTTGCAGAGACGCTCACCTTCCAGAGCTAATTCCAAGCACATGTTGGTGTCGCTTCCACTCATCTGTGGCTCTGAAGTTAAGTTTTCTGCGCTAGCACTTAAAGACATGATGGCTATTTTGTATTTTCAGCAGTTACAAAAAGCTTTTTACGTAAAAGCACCTTATCTATTATTTTTTATTTTGAATTAACTTTCAGGTTTCAACCTTACATTTGAAAAATCCTTGTACAATTATAATTGGTTAAATTTATTCTTCAAAAATATTATTTTTCAGTGTATACCACCCTCTAAAGGATCTACAAATAGAACAGCAGAAGAAATTCTAAAATTTCTAAATAGCAATTTCACTCATTGCTTGGATAGACACAATCAAAGTAATTGCAGGAAGAAAGCATTTGCTGAATCGGCCCTGAGAGCTTGGTGTGTAACCACCTCCTCAATTGTGCTTATCAAAATTACTGTCTGTACGGATAGGCACCTGGTATGTCTCTAATGGATCAGACTCCACTGCTTGGTGTAGGATAATGAACCTGTAAAAATACACATTACTTAGACTAAATAATCCATAAATAAGCCATAAAATGAATGATAAACGAAATCAGAAATTATTATTATAAATGCAGTAGTGAATGTTTGGAGAAATTCTAAAACCGAGAAATTTTCAATAAACTGTATATAATGGGGTATTTTGCGGCGTTGCCGTTCCAACTGAGGGACGCCTCAGCTGTTGTGTTGTAGGGTGGACACACGAGCGTGTGGGAGAGGGAGAGAACGAAACGACCGTTTTGTCTTTTCCTCACGCGCAGTGTAGATAAGGATTCCGACTGTAATTAATTTATTTACGACTTTGGATTTAATGTCACTGTAATAATTAGTTATCCATAATAGGATTAGTCCACAGTTTTAATTAAGAATTTTGCATATTTTAATATCAATTAGTACAGTGAATATTTCACGTTTTTTTTAACGAATAAAGTTTATCAATACGATATAAAAAAAACTTTTTACTAAATTATGAATGTGAATGTTACTTTTTTAGTCAGAAAATATTTAATCACATACGCTGATTCAAATAAATTATTATTAAAAAAGGACAACTGTACATCCGGCGGTCGTTTATCACCGAATATTAGCGTTAAACTGAGTGGGTTGCTCAGAGGCCGCGAGCAACGCGTCGCTTTTCCGTTTTTGATATTTCTCACATGGTTTATGTTTTAATAAGAGTTCAAGGGTACAAATATAATATATTTTTGATGCTTTACAATATGGGAATAATACTTTTTAATAAAAAGAGGTATTTTTGTTTTTCTAAATAGTAATGGGATTGATGGTGACTTACCACTTCTATTGTGTTTATCAAAATCTCTGTTGCTATCAGTAGGCACCTGGTATGATGTTACTCTGAGTCAAATGAATTAGCATTGATCAAACTTTGGCTAATACCAGTTGATTGAATTTGCATCTATCTTAGTCACCTCGTGTGTAAGTATAGTTGTTGGTCTGTAAAAGTTTTTTTTATTTAGAATATAATTTTCAAATTCAATTTATAATTTACAATTGATTTCTTAGATTTTTTCATCTACTTAATTGCGCATAAAGCAGTAAAATTTAATCAATGAAGAATCTACATTAGTTAAACAAAAGTGTAAGTGCACTAATGCACACGGCAACCAGCAAACTTTATTATATAAACTCTCCATAACTTTTACTACCATAAATTTGCATTTACATTGGAATGCCATCTGACATCTTTGTTTAAACTAATATAATTCTATGCCTCCTGCTATGCTATCCCAACATTTACCCAGACCTTAACAACATACAATAGTTTGGCTTAGTTCCCGTAATTTCTGAAATTTGAATTGCGCATACATCATCAGTATACCTCCAGCACATTTTCTCAGCCATAACTGTAACAAATTCTATTCAACAGCCAAATACTGTTTCTCCCCAAATACACATTCCGTAACCATCTGCTCCAAAATCACAAATCCCAAATAAAAAAAAAAGAAAAAAAGAACCATTCGACCATCTGCTCATCTTATCATATCCTAAACAAAATATCACTATTAATACAAGTAAATATACGTGAATCCTCTCAATTGCCTCTCTATTTAAGGAAAAAAAATCGACACGATGCACTTGAAAGAGAGAGGCCACGACAACGGCCAATATATGTATATATCCGACACCGTGTGCGGACAAGGGCGCGCCATGTTATATGTACCCTTCCATTGTGTGCTAGTATAAAGTCTCTCTTTCTCTCTCTTTCATATTACGTGAGATCTACGCTTTTTCGACTCTCTAAAACCACTGATGACCCACATATACCCGCGCGCTCAATCACTCCTAGATACACAACGTATTATACGTTTGTCCACGGTCGCGCGAAAATTTGCATATAAGGTACATCCGTGATTCACCACTCAACGATTAGTAAAAAAAAAAAAGAAAAAATCACATTCACACACGGTTATTACATGTATATATAAGATGACGAATCTCACGCGTACATCATACCACCAAAAGCCGCTCCTATATGCCACATACACACACAAACATACACTCCACCCACGATAGCAGCAGTAGCAGCAGCCGTTACACTTACTTCCTTTATATCACCTTCGTACGCGCACCCACTGCTTCTTCTCCTCAGTACGTGATATTCTTGCCTCTCCAGTATATAAGATCCCTTGCAAAAGGATTTTGTTATCATCAGTTCCATGCATCAGTTATCGTAACTGTCAGTATAGTGATGATGGTGGCAGCGTCTTTCCTCCTCCACGGGCTCCTCCCTCATTAGCAATGAGTCATTAACCCTCTCACGCGCGGCTATACGACGACGACGACGACGACGATGACGACGACAACGACAGCGGCGGCTATGTGCGAGATGATGCGGCTATGCTCTGTGTCTATGCGCGAGGTTGCTAATTACTATATGCTGTTGGTGCGCGCGTGAGGCTTGCACTCTCGCGGGGGGGGAGCCTGGAGTATATACGGAGTATATAGCAACGGAGCAACCTCTAGCTCTATGGCTGCGGGTATGGACGACGAGACTGAGCGAGAGGCGCGGTCGATAAGGTGAACGATGCGACATCTCGCGGAGAGGTTAGGTATTACGCGAGTTGTTGTCGTCTGCTATTGTGATATGTATATATAGGTGTATATGTATATGAATAAATAAGTGTCAAGTGTGTGTTTTAGAATGGATTGGTGTTTGTCGGTTTCTCGGTTTTGTGAATGAAAGGGTTTGTTTGAGTCGATGTTTACTGCGGGAAAGACCATGCACAGCAGAAGATTTAGTTATTATATAAGGTAGGAATAAATATACTTACTTTTCGTTATGAGGATAATATATGAGCAATTTGAGCTGTTATTTACCTGAAATTTTATGGAGTGCAAACAAAGAAACAAGAAACCATCGAGTAATGTTATTGTATAGCGCATTAATTATAACGCTGTGTTAATCTTTATATTGAAGGTTAAAAACAATATTATATACACGAATTTCATCGTCATGTTAAAGCTTTTGATATCACTTGACGTTTGAAATTTAAGAAGTAGATATTGTTTAAATTTATTTAAACACAATAGATATGATCGAACTAAATCTATACTTTATATAATTAAAATAAATTAAGATTTTCAAGTATTACACTAACAAAATGGTGAAAAATAATTATTTTAAAAATAATATATTGATCATTATACTGAAATAAAATAATATAATTTTCGAAATAACTTTAGTATCTATATTCGATATATTACGCAGGGTAGAGTAAAAAGCACGGATATTAATTTTCAGATAAATCCGTATTTTGAGGAACAATACACCTAAATATATAAACCACGGGAAATTGACGTCCTAATACTAATTACCATTGACGTAATGATAATGAACTTTCCATAATCAAAGGCGTGCTATTACGTGGGAATATTCTCAATTTATGTATTTTACATATATACAGCGGCGTAAAGAGAGTAAGAAACAATATGATTATGAAATCGATATATATCAGTGCATATAATATAACTTCATATTACTATAAAAATGTTATTTAAATACGAAAAAGTGCAAATGATGTTAGTGTTAATTCTTTTGTTGGTCGAGTTAATCTTCAGTAGTATAATAATTATAAAACATGAAAGTTTTGTGATAATACAGAATTATAAAATTGATTTTATTAATTATGTTAATTTTATTGTGCAATTTAAACGAAGTAAAGTTTGGTATTCCTTTTATTTAATGAATTTAATATTCTTAAAGTAAAATATTAATAATCCTCCATTCATTTCAAGATGTCCATTTATAATTTCATTTACAGCGGTAGAAACTATAACTACATTACGTGCTCACAATATATTTTTCTCTAAAACTAATTTCGTAAAAAATATAAAAATTTTAAAAAAAGTTAAATTTTTCTATCGTATTCACCGTTTTTATTGAATTTATTATAGTTTTATATTGAAATTATTTTATTAAATACAATTTAACAAGTAAAACGGGAAACTGTATAGAAACGTAAATCTTCAGTAATTTTATAACAGAGTTTTAATGATTTACAACGTTCAAAGATACTAAAATATTTTTCCATTTATAACATTTGCTAAAGTCGACAGCACTTAAAAAGATAAATGGCACTTTAAAACTCAATGAAAAAGTCTCGATAAATCTTTGACACTGAAACTATCGATGTCGTCGCTTGAAAATTCAATTCATGGTAGTTTTTTTTTACTAAAAAAGATTAACTCCACTATAAAACTATATTATTTAAAAAATTCAATAAAATAATAAATTCCAAGAAATGTTGTCTCGTTTTATTGCTTGTTGTATAATAACTCGAATCCTACGTTACTACATCCCCCAACTTTTCGTTTCTTATTTATAAAAAAAAAAAAACTCAAACATAACACTTAAGTCTATAAATACTTAACCTTTTACCCTTAAAAATTCAAACATAAATAAATAACAAAAATAAAAAAAGAAACATTACAACTTCCAACCACGCACTCTATTTATATACGGTATACTCCCTTCAACTAAAATAACTATAGCCATTACTATAATTGTCAGTGTGCAAACTCGCCGTTGGCTGTCCCCCATTACACCCTCGCGCGACATTTCCCGTAACAATGCTATATAACAAAAACGATTGCTTGCTCGCAGCCCTCGTCAAAGGGCAAACAGCGCGACGTTACATCTGTCCATAACTATGCGTGTGTGCGTATGTATGCGGAAATGTGGTAACTGTGGTATGCGGCGCGCAGTATTGTAATTTTCACCGGTCCTCGCACGTGTTTTGCGCTCGCGTACACGGGGGATTCCGTACCCGCGTTGGATTGGTGGATGGTATATATATGTAGGATTGGAATTGCGTCGATTTGTGGTGATTGGCTGAAGCTAATTTTATAGCGAAGAGTTAGTTGGACTATAGGTGTATATATAGGTATAGAGGTTTGAAGTGGAGTGGAAAGTTAATTTTCATTAAATGTTGGTATTTTTGTGTATACAAAGGATTGAGTTATTAGTTTATAAATGTTGTTACAATGTAAGTTTTATGAAAGAAAATAATGTCACAATTCATGTTAAAACTGTACTTAGAAATAAATAATGGTTTTGTACTGCTGATAATTATGTGAAAAAGTTAAAGATGAAGAGAATATAAATTCCCACAGAACCGTAACTACTTTCTAGTTTTAGTACAGAGTAAAAGCAGTTATATTTTTAGAAAATTCAAAAAGTATGTTTATATATTGATTTTTAAAATAATTCTTAATACTTGAAATTGTTAATTCATTGTTGATCTAGTTTCTAGTCATCCAGAAAACTCTACGTACAATCTGCGCATGTATATGTGACAGACATGGACTGGGTATTCTCCGCAAATTTCACGTTTCGATCCTATGCGTCACAGTTAATTTTCGCGGTTCGTTGATTTTCCTCGTCAACGGTTGCATATATGTATGTGTGCACATCACTAACACATGGTAATAGAGATGTTTCGCTTTTGCAGTTACATACCAACTACTTTCTGTTTGTTATTATTCCAATTTACACGGAAAATAGAATAACATGTAGATTTTATAGTTATATTAAAAAAATTAAAATTATTAAATGGTATTTATATTTTTAATTTAAAAAAAATTAATTTCATAATATATTTATTGTGTGGTAGATAAAATTGATCGAATTTTTTAATTAGAAAATAGCATGCAATTGTCACGAGTTAGTGTTTAGCTATAGTTTTAAAGTTAATGAAACCAGCAACGATATGCCGCCATTATAACATTTTTAATATTATAACAAAAAACTTGTTATTTATTTTGATGTGATTGATATTTTTATAAATACATTATACTACAAAATTTTGAACTACTATTTATTGTTAACGTTGCCATAAACTATATCTTACAAGTAAATATTTTTAAGTACAAGAGAAAATCATTCCAGAAATTAAGTTAACAATTTTCAAATTATAGTAGTTCTATTAGACATTTTTCATTTACTGACTTTTTGCTCATTTTCGACACAGTAAATTGCTATTAGGGATTTTTTACTTTATACTTTTATTATTCTTCATTAGATTAAAGTATTCTCGTATAAAATAAACTAAAGCAAAAATCTATATTCATATTTTCTTATAATTTAAAGCATTTGCAATAATCATTAATAGGGTTCAGAATGAATATTCAATCCAATATTTTCTACTTTTGATTTATTAAGTCTCCTTCCATAATAAGATTATAGAGAAACAAAAAAAAAGTCAAGTGAATCCTTCCCTTGTGGCCGTTCGAATAATTTCAATAATACTCAATTTATTTATCCATTACGAGTACATCATTGAAACAAAGTATGACAATCGAAACGAATCGTCGCTGCGTGACACGCTTACAATAAACGATATATCCATATATCCTCCCAAACGATCCATTGCTTGATATACTCATCGGAACGAACGAGAACGCGACAATTGTACAATTTATTTACAATAAAATTATTCCCTTTTCTCCCCCCCCCCTTTTCATTATTTCAACAGCGAGTAGAATTCGGCGAGCGCCTCTTATGATTCCTTTTTTTCTTCTTTTTTTTTTGACCGCACAAGACTACGATAGACTTTAAACTTCGAAATCTTCATCTCTGGACGATTTTACATCTATATATTATGTATATATGTATATCGATCTTTCTGTGTACTTTTGATATACCTCTATATTATATATATAAGTGATTGAATTTTAAAGTTGAACGTCTATCCGTCTCTCGGTTTTTTTATTTCTCCTTTTTCTTCTTCCCTCTTTTTTTTTAATTGGTAAGGCAATATTACATATCCCAACGTACGTACTAAAAACGTTCTTACTTAATAATCAATTCATTAATAATAATGAAATTATTTATACTTTTTTTACTTATTCATTTTTAAATCTACTATATACTTAAACGTTTCTTATCTTTTTTTTTTCTTATTCTTTGCTCTTCGCTTTACGTTATAGTCAATTGTGCTTCACTTAAATCTCATTGTAATAATCCTATTATTATATTTAAATATATATATATATATATATACGTAGATCGCGTCGCACTTGGCGACTTATGTTTGCTTCTCTTCATTGTGTCGATTTATATAAGTACGCGTGTGTCATATATATATATATAGATCTCTCGACGTTACAAAAAATCATGATCATCATCATCATCATCTCACACTCTCATTCTCTCGCTCTTGTGCTTAAGTAGAACTCGTTAGTGCCCGCGGTATATCCTTATCATATGTGGATGTGTGTATGTGTCTGTTTCCTCCTCACGTATATATCTATATGTGTTATACATTCTCTCGGTACTTATACTCTTCTCGCCTCTCTTCCTTAATTACGGGGACAAACAGGCCATATCAAAGGGGGGCAGTGACGCATATCGGTGGACTTACGATTATTTACATGTATATTGTATGTTTGTTTCCTTTTTTTTTTCTGTCTTTGTATAGTGAGTGTGTGCGTGGTGCAACTTCCAACAATGTGATACCTCGTAACTGCTTGTATTATTATATATAGAGTATCGGGGTGCGAATTCGGTTTCGCGCGCGAGTTAGTATATTTCTCTCTTTCTCGGTCTCGTTTTCCGTGTTCTTCATTATAATTGCAATATTGATCGTCATGCGTGAACTTAATTTGCATGTAGCGCAGTGAATTGTATCGCGGTATTTTTCGTCTGTAGCACGACTGCATGACATTAGTAAATGATTATTATAATTATAATTGGAATTTCAACGGATCACAATTTAAATCGAGGTTCGTGTCACGGAAATGTTATGCCAGACGTTCATAATTTTCTGTAAAATTTGATAAATTCAGAAATTAAATTGCATCAGTATAATTATTATTGTTATTCGCATGGCAGAGTTGACTGCTTTTAACATGAGCATATTTTTAACTCATTAGAAATAACTGTGTATTGTATTTATTATAATTTATGAAATCGCTTTTATACAGATAACAATCGTAAATTTAATTATACTTTTTAATAAATGTTGAAGGTAACTCGTCAATTGATTCTTGAGATCAATAAATCAATGTTTAACAATTTATCTATCTTTTACAAAAAAAAAAAATAAAATTTTTACATATTACATTATTTGATTTAGAATGCTATAGACGTTATAATATGATTATATTTAATAAAAATTGATCTAACTATTCAAAGCTTAACTACTTGATGTAACATGATTTATAAATAACGTGAGCAAAGCTATGATTTTTTTTTTAATGAAAGACAATAACATCATTTAAATTTAACGGAAACCGACAAAATCAATGTATTACAAACATTCTTATTCTCTTACAAGAAAATAGTTTTGATTCAAAAAGATTTCTTCTGTATCAAACAGAATCGCCTGCTAACAATTCACACCGAAACTTACATAACCGATACAGATCATATGTATATATATATACGCAAACAACAAAAACGTATCTACTTCACATTATACGAAGACCCTTAATTATCGGTCTCGATGCAACGACACAATCTTTTGCAATAATGGCAGCGTTTTTTTTCTTCGTTTTTTGTTTTGTTTTATTTCCATGGTGCGTATTGCTTTAATGGGGGTCAAGAGACGTTTTTTTTTTCGCCTTGGATTGGCCACCCCCGTGTGGCGAGTATCATCACAATATTCGTTTCGAGGCTCGACCAGCGGTTTTTGCTTCTTCGGTATATAACATTAATTGTTAATTAAATCATCGTCGATCTTTTCATATTCTCTCTCAGTTTTTGTTTGTGTCTTTGGTACTTGACTCCTGGTTAACAAGGATTAATGCTCAACATTAATTCGAAGGAAATTATGATACTGCACACAAGTGTCTCGACGTTTTCTTTCTTTTTTTTTTATTACCGAATGGCTGTTTTTCTTCTCATTTTAATAGACTTTGCGATATAATTTATAAATACAGTAATCAAGTGCTCGAACAGTACAATGTATTAATATAATAATTAAGAGAGAGATGCCTTTGTTACATAAATAGAAAAATATGCTGATTATACAATAATCTATTATTAAACTTATGGAACTGTGGCTGATAAAATAGTTTAGTCGTATGGTTGCTGGATGACTAGATTTATACTGGTATCTAAAACTGTTGTATAGTTTTTATATCAAACTACGACGTTTTAATTAAAAGTATATACAACTAAAATATTTTATTGCCGCCGTTTATCTATGTATATAGTATCCGAGAAATTATTTTCAGCTGCTTCAGTACCCTTCAACATGATCATTTACATAGTGTAGAATCGGTAAGTCATCTATAAAATCAATGCTTATCTAAAGATAATTATTACAAGATTATTAATATTATTATTATTTTATTGTGTTACTTATGTGTTCTAGTTTTCAGTAATTTACAATCATGATCATTAGTATGTTGTACATCTGAAAATATTTTCTTGAGACGTCAATAAAAAATCAAATTTTTTGATTACACAAATATTATATAATCATTTTAGTCACAGGATATCGATTTTTCATTGAAGATGTCGTTTCTCACTAATAAACATATTGTTATAATTATCTTTCAAATAGAAGCTTAAAAATATCGTTTGAAAGATTACTTTACGTAAAAAATTCTACTTAAAATAAGTATATATTTCATATAGAATCGAGATGAAAACAGCTGCTACAACAGATCTGAGAATAACGCCAACTCGGGCATCCATCCAACTGTGAAACAATGATCAACTTAATGTAGGATCAAATCAAATTCATCTGAATGAGCAGAAAAGATTCGCTGGCTGGCATTCACACTGCAAGTGCTTTCCAATAGAGCATTCGTTCGAAACGTTCTATTTGAAGAATACGCAAACACCTTTCGGTATTATCGACTATGACGCACTTCTCTCGATTTATTTAGAATTGACTGCGAGGTCGAAATGATATAGTACAAGAAAACACGAATGTTTTAGTCAAAAGTTCGGTTATGTTAAATTTATTGCAAATATTGCGGTGTTTGTTTAGTAATTTTTCGAATTTATACGAATTCATTTTTGCAAGACTTAAAATTTTGTACTAGATATATTTAACAAAATTGTTACCATTAATACTCATAATAATATCGATTTTGTATAGAGTCAAAATTAATTTAATGATTTTGAAAATTTATGCTTTGCATCATACTTATTAGGATTACTGCGAGAGAAATGTTTCTTTATCAAACTCTTAGCGATTTATGTACTAATCTTAAATGAAGAATAACGAGCTCTAAAATTTTTTTATCAATGTTTTTAAATTTTCTTATTCACACTCTGCATATTATTTTCAGTTAATTTTTACCTATCCTCGTTTAGTTTCCTCACCCACAATCCTTATTACCAACCTTGTCAATGTTTACCAACCTTGGATAAATTCAATCTATCTTAACCGTGAATTTAAACACTATCAGTTTTTCAATTCGATAAAAACACAATCATCTTGCAGTTTATGAATATCACCAAGAACTTTTCACTTGACGCACTCCGTCACTACAGACAACCGAAATATCCTCAACCATCGATCAACGACTTATCAACACCTTCAATGAAATACCGATTTCTAAGCAACCGAAATCCCTAAACCTCTCGTCCGCCATAATCATCCTCATAATCTTCTTCCATAAAACACCACCAACAATGTGCGTATGTGCGTGCTTTACAACTACATAGTCCATCATCGTCCTCATCACCACCATCATCATTATCCAGTCCATTACAATCACAATCATCGTCATCATCATCATCATTATCATCATCGTTATCATCATCATCCTCACGACAGCCTCTCGACGGTCGCAGCCGCGATGCCGTTCCTGCCACGCTGAAAGACGCAGGCATAGCAGGCACCATTGCGTACGAGCAGAAGAGCCATACAATCGGCATAAGCCCAAGCAAGTAGGACATTTCGTTGACGACCTCGCGACTCCCAGACTGCCCTAAAGGATGTCGCGTGCTGGCCCGCACCAGCGCTGCCTCCTCGTCTGCGAGAATTGCTACTTTGAGACCTATGCTGTCGGCGTCTAGGCCGTCGACGGCCAACGATGGCTGACATTATCAGGTCCTCAGGTGGAGTCGGTGGTGCGGGTAATGCCGGTAGCGGATTCGTCGTCGTCGTCGTCGTCGTCGTAGTCGTCGTCGTCGCCGCCACGCTGTACTAACTGATCTCGTCGTCCGGTGAGTCAGGAAGCTCGTCTGTCTGCGTGGCGGCGTCCCTTCCTCACGTGATCAATACCCCACCTGGAGTTATTTCCCAGGGCAGAGGTGGTGTCGTTACCAAGGATAGAGTCGAGCAACGCGCCAGCGAGCAGCGCTCCATCGAGTAGCGTTCCAAACCTGAGAAATATGGATAATTGTTTTAGGTATAAGTGGAGATGAATGCAAGAAAAAAATGCTGAACATTCAAGATTTCACAGAATAAAAGATAGAGTTGTGCAAGTAAATAGATTATTTAAATATAGGTGAATAATTTTAGAAGTTTAAGTAATCCTGTGTGTAGGTCCTAAGTGTATTTCTAGGTCTATGGATTAGGTCTTTAAAGATTTTGTATCCGGGAAAATGCTTGAGATATAAGGAATAAATTGATTATAGAAATATGCGTTCCAAAAGCTCTAGACGATACCAACTAAATCAATCAATTAAGTCAGAATAAAAAAGTAAATTCTTTATATGTATTTAGATAACACCATTTTCATACCTAAAAAACAAAATTGATAGGGAATAAAAATGACATATTCATAAAGAATAAAACCACAACCTAAAATTCAGACAACGTCTCTATTTTACTTTGGCAGACCACTAGATAATACGTAAGTACGATGAGGCATTAAAAGAAAATATAAAACTTTTTTCTTCCTTCGCCTCCCCTCCCACTAAAGTGGTTTTAACGTAAATTAGTAGAAGTTTCTTATAACAATTTAAAAGACCTTTAGGTCTTTAAAAATACTTTAAAAACTTAAAATGACAACGAAAGTTCGCAATTACACTTTTCAAAGCACTTCATAAAAGACGTACCCACGGATGCAACTCAATTTTACTCGCGACAACTTTTTATCTACAAAATCATACCCTTACATAACATTAATTAAAAAAAAAAGGAACATCTAAACGACAAAAATAAAGCAGCTCCCAACCTCCAACCGGGTAGTAATTAAAAAACCGTGCATAAACCTTCCAGTTTCGACTGTAACCTAAAAAAAAAGGAACCTTCACCGTGTAAAACACACCGGTGCATTTGTCCCCGCTAATTAATTGATCTTCAGGGCGTCCACAGCATCGTTCGCTCAAGCACAAACATTCGTCCCCTCCGCTCGAGCTTAATCACATTAGTTATTACCGATCGATCGTAGCGAATCGTCATTTGCGCGAAAGAAGCGATCGTTAGGACGTTGAGAGAGAGAGAGAGAGAGAGAGAGAGAACGTTTTATCGGCCGCGGCTTAATGAATGCCGATAATTGCGCTCGCCGTTGGCGCAGGACCGGATATTGCTCGAGCGAGCGCGATTGCCGCGCGCGTGGTTTAGTCGTGCGCGCAGAATGATTCTTGGGATTAGGATCTTTAAAGGGTTTGCCGTGGTTTTTCGGCGTTTTTAATTGTTGAGGTTCGATGACGTTTGGGTGATTAGAGAGAAGTGGTGTAGTCATAAATTGTCGATAAATTGTTTATTTGATGGGTTTGGATTATGGCGATTTGTTGTTAAGTGCATATCTTGTAGTTTATTTATTGTTACTAGTTGATTATAACCAGAATCGCCTGTGTAATGATAATTACAGAGGTTTATAAAAAGAAAAAAGTGGTATGCGCCAGAGGTAAGACCATCAAATATCTAACATGAATCCAAAACCATAATTGGTCCATCACGTTTGCAGTTGGTAATATAACGTATAAAATTTTTCAGATGTCTTAGAAAACAAAACGAGAACAATTATTTATTATTTTTTCTACAAAATAATGTAGCGTTGCTGCTGCCTCTGAAAACCAACTTTTAACCATTTCACTATCATTTTTTTCTCCGTGATTTAAATATCTGAATTTAAAAAAAAACTCACTATAGTCTCTTCAATTCAAATTTTCTATTACTATTTCGAAATTTACATATTTAGATCTTGGAAAGAAAAACTATAGGAGATGGTTGAAAGTTGGTCTTGGTTGGTTTTCTGGTTGTTTTTTAAGATATTTAAACAATTTTATACTTTATATACTTATATTAAGATATCTTAAAATTCAGTTGTGATGAATCAATTCGTAACTTTGAATCACGTTTAGAAAACCAAACTACACGAAGATATGATACTTTTGCTCTGAAACATACCACTTTTTAGGCACGACCGTTGTTTCTTTCATTTTATGAGTCTGTGTTATCGTTCTCTTTATGTCTTTTCTACAATACTGTGAAATAAAAGTGTTTCTCAAAAAAAGAATAATCAATCAAAATAATATTCACATAATAATAATTCATGAAATTCCAATCCAAATAAAATTCCAAAAGTATATATCACAAAACATAATCGTTTCATTTACTACAAAATTTCAACCCAAATTATCCAAACCAAACGGCAAAGAAAAAAAAAATGATGCATAATACAGATTGACATGTAATTATACCTGATATATCTAATCCAGCGATGCTGCAGACGTCGAGGCCGCCGGTGCTCGTGGCGCAGCAATGCTGCTTCGCTACCAGCGGCTTAGGCCTGCACAATAGCTGCAACACAATAGAATGCACGTTGAGAGAGTAGGGCTCGCGAAATTTTACACGCGTCTGCGTGAAGGGAGATAGCTGATAATAGGGATTTGTTTTTTTGGAAATATATGTACGGGATCATTGGCGACGATTGAAGAGAATCTTTATACAATTGTAAATTTTTGGAAATTAAAGAGTAAATAAGGGTATCAGGTGTAAATGAACTAAAAATTAGTTATAATGTAAAAGCAAGGCGAATTTGAATGTTATTTTCCAATCATGTTGATATTACAGATTTGTCATGCAATAAATATTTAATAAAAGAGATTACAATTTTGTTAAAAAAATGTCATTTTGCGCCATGAAAGCTATTACATGAAACGACTGCACTATTATCAAAGTTTCTATGACATTTACACCTATAATACCCAGAGAAAAGAAAAAATTTATTATTAACAAATGGTCATTTGGATATAGACAAATGAATGTTCATTTATAGTTAGACAGATTCATTAACAGTTAAGTCGCAATTCGTTTGAGTGAACAACTCAAACTTAACTGTCAATGAATTTTGTCCATATCCAAAATATCAATTCGTTAATAGTTAATGACATTTCGTCTCTAATGTAAAAACTCCCTTTTCTCTGTGTATAAATAGAAAAAAAATCAGTAAACATATAAATTATTTCTTATTCTTTCTTATTATTTCACTTGTACAACAAGTGTTCTCCATTCAAGATCACTTCAACCAGTATCCCACGATCGATCAGACCTACCACCTCACTTCCTCCTACTGCCACTTGTGTTTACACACACGAATCCCTTACATACCAAACCATTAAACCCTCTCCTTCCTTAACCCCCTTCATACATCAATAAAATCAAGTTCCTTCCACATGGGCATCGTTTGTCAGTGAACAAGTAAAACCTCTATATACACATATATACGATCGAAATCCTGACTTTTGCACCTGCGGCTCTCTAGTGGCAAGATTAATTCTCCATCTCGTCGACGCGGATCATTAATAATTCAGCAACCGAGTTGCTCGCTCTATTATGCTAATCGAGTATTATGCAACATAGCTAATGCACTTGGTGTATGTGTGTGTATGTGTGTATAAAGAGAAAATTTAGAACCTCTTCGGTCTGAAGATGAATATACTGAGGGTATAATCTAGGACCCCCCCTCCCCCCTTCGTGGGGTTGGGAAATGTTTCGGTTTGTGTGTTGCTTATTGTTTTGATTTTGGCAGCGCATAATTGATGGGGATAGTTCGATATAGATATAGTGCATAGGAAGGTTCATAAATTATTTTTGTATGCAAATGATAATAATTAATTAATATTGTTGAAAACTTTGTAAATGCTTCTTCAAGCTTTTAATATCGTCGTTAAAATAATACAAATATGTACGTATAACGTTTATAAAATTAAAAAATTTTTTTTTAATTATATTTTTATTTTTATTCGTCGGAATTCGTAGAAATATAAATGGTAATATAAACAAATAATGTTTTTTTTTTATATGAATACATTTTTATGTGAAAAAGTTATATTGCCCTAACCCAAACCGATTGCTACAAATAAAACTACGAATATATTTGATAAATATTTTCGCCCCCCATTTCACATTGAAATAACTCCCTCGTAAAAATTGCTTCATAAAAAATTATTTCACCCCAAATAATTATACACTGTAAGAATAACATCCAACTCTAAATTCAACCGTGACTATTCGGATCTCATCTTCCCACAAAACCATACGCACCGTCACCTCTTCGTTAGTCAAAAATAATTATCAGTATCATCATCCTCAGCGCTCGTTACTTACTCTCCGCGACCGAAGCATCCACCACACACCTATAAATTGACCACGTCGAATATTAATGATTACATCGGAATACCCACGTATATATACGAAAGCGATATACCTTTTTCAATTCAATTGTCGCGGAGGAGTGTGTATGCGTATACATAAAGCGTGTGCTTACTAATGACCGAAGTAATCTCGCCGATATTAATACTAATGCGATGCCGCCGGTGCCGAGTTATCCGGCTATTCGCGAAGTTGCACGCGATGCATATCTGCGTTGTGCAGGGCTTGGAAGGTATATGTATATAGTGTCTACGTGTGCAGACTGGGTGGTAACGGGTTGTCGAGGAATTCGATTTTAGGATTTGAATTTCGCGCGGTGGGTGGGATATGTATCGAGCGAGTGGTAAAATTTTGTATGTCATTTTATAGGGTTGTATAGGATTGTATAGGATGAAAGTAATATATTATTTGTATAATGGAAGGTAAATATTTTGAATACTATATGAATGCATAAAGTTTGAAACTGCAGTTTTTAAATATATTTAGTATATGTACGGAAGTCGATAAATTTTGGTCAGATTTGCAAGTAGACGGGTTGACATTCGTTTATTTGTTTTATTTGATTGTAGATAGCGCAGAATTTCAATTTAGTTTAATACGACCAGATTTAACTTTAGTAATTTACAGCAGTGGTAGATGTGAAGGGATAAAATGATACTTTATCTTGACAATCTTGTGAGCATGGATTTATATATGACTGAAAAGTAATTTGATGGAAATCCTCCAAGATTCACCATAATATCTGTATAATCTATTAATAAAAGTCGTCACTTTTATCATTTATCTAACATATATTTATCGGAATTTATTATTCTTATAAATATAGTAGACTCGTCTACTCTATAAAATTTTTTTAGGTTTATTTGTTCAAAATATAATTTACTCGTTACAAAATTTTCCTAAACTCTTTCAATAACAATTATTTTTTAATCTTTTAATTTTTCGCAACATTTACTTAAATTTAAGCTAACAATAAAATATTTTTAAATACTTTGAACTAACACATTCACTAATTCTATTTCAAACCCCTAAATAAATACAATAAACATTTCAAACATTACCCACACCGACTACGTGTATATAAAAAAAACATACATATATAGCGACACATCTTGCTTCGCACGCTTTAATCGACGAAACCATCAACGAATAAACGAAGATATCACACGGTTTCCATACAACGCCATAATCTCATTATTCGCGCGGTTACGTGTGGGATGCGAGTACAGCTCTTAAAGTCGCGCAGCGTTAACGCGCGTCATGCGGAAAAAAAGCTCCGATGGATTTTCCGGCTTCGGCTTTACGGCTCATGAATTTCCTGAAATGCGCGCATTCGCGTGGTTAGCCCGTAAATCTTTGATTATACGCCCACGTTCGAGCTCTTTACTCGTGCGAGTATCGGCGTACGGCTGTTGTTTAATTTAAAAGAGATAAGGAAGAGAGAGAGAGAAAGTGGATGCGATCCACGGATTCTTCGTTATTTTATATGAGAGTATTGGATAGTATTGGTATTGGAGGTGTATAAATGTGGTATAAAACGTGATGGTACGGTTGGAATGTGAGATTACTGGTGGATTAATGGCGGTGTAAATCATTGTTTTGCAAGAAAAAGTGTATTAGATGTAGACGAATGAAATAGAAAAGTCTTGTGGTTACTTGCATAATTATCGGATAAAGAGGCAGGAAAATTTGAAAATTAACATTTGAATGCTATATTCTTAGGCAAAGTTGTAGGTAGATGAGGAAAGCTGCTTAAATTCTAATTATAAATATGAAATGGATTAAAATATTGAGCATAATGCGATTTAAAGCTTAGCGAGCCAAGTTTTGAATGTGATTTTCATGTTGAATGTAAATGTGAAAGAAAGAAATGAAAATTTGTCGCTTCCCCCATGAATATGCAATAAAATATTCTATTTTCCGCCTCGGGGATGAGTTTTACTTTGTTTCCAACCGTGAAGTCTAGTATTTTGAATGAAATAGATTATTCCATGACTTGCATGTTTCTCTGAATATGCGACAAGTATTAACATCAAGAATTTTTATTATTATCACAGATAAATACATTTTTCCTAAAATTTTAGTTATTTTCTTCCTTACATAAATTTTAGTCCTTTTTTGAAATTAATCAATTTTGTTTACTATTACTTTTATTTTATTGAAACCTTTTCAAACAAAATAAAACGCTGCCAGGGAAGAAGTACTATTAAAAATTCGATCTCTCGAATATTTTTTCGTCTTCTCATATTTGAAAGTCAATTGAATGAATTCTCTGATGTTTTAGCAATGTTCAAAATTATTGTATACACGTAAAAACTTTGTTCCCAGATAGAAACTGTAAACATAAAAACAAAGTAAATAAATAAATGTTAACATTCAAATTTTGTATTTGGACTTTGTTGTTACGTATATAGCACTGAATATTAAGTTATTAGGATTTTAATTTTATGAAAAATCAATTATGATACCATCATTATAGTTTATGTAAATCTTAAACAAAACGTTTTCGTATCACCATTGTTCATTTAAAACTTACAATATTAACTTCATTGATCCTAATTGCATATTCCATATTTTGATTCAATTAAAATTATACTTACTTATATAACTTGATAACTATCAAATTTTACATTACTTTTGTATCTTATTATCTATTAAAAAGCTATATATTAATAAACAATATGTTCTTAAATGCAGACTAAGTATCGAAAATTGACAGAAACTATAATGCAAAATATAAGAACATTAATTAAAAATGTTAACCTTATCGCATTTGAAATAATTCGAACTCACAAACAATAAATACAAAAATATCAATGAAAACAAAAGTATGACTATATCAACCCCCTTATCGAACTTTTAATCCTACTTGTAATACCATTAACAAACAATCACTAGAAACCTTCCATCATTTATCTCATCATCTCCCGGATAAAACAACTCCAACACACACACATACACACACTTTCCTCTGCATCAGACATATCCCCAAACCGATCACTACTCTTCGCGGCTTTTCAATTTCACCCGTCCACTTAAGCGCGTCGGTCGGTCGAACTTCCTCCTTCGAAGGCGGAGAAGCGAGAGAGGAGGGATGAAAAACGCCAAGGGACTCTCGAACTTTAATCCTCGATTCCCCGGAGGCAACGTCGCCTCGGATTTTTCCTCGCGCTTTGTTTCGCGCTCGATTTCTGCGGCGATTATCGGCATGGACAGATGGTCGCTGTTGTATATTGCGCGCGCTTGCACTACTCGCATGCTTTGATGCTTTAGAAGGAGAGAAAGAGATCAGGGGATTTGGTCGCTACGAGTAATTGGAGGACTTTTTTTTTTATCTTTTGTTCTTTCGAAACGTTGGGTGATAGGGTTCGGTTGGTTACTGCGGTTGGTTGAAGATAAAGCGGAAGATTAAACGTTTTGCTTTTGGCGTTTGTAGATGGATCAAAATTGAGGAGTAGCATGAGATTTTTGTGATATACAGAATCAGTGATGTATGCGTTGTTGTATTCAAATTGTTGGAATTTTTTGTATTGATGGATTATCAAAAAGTAATACTAAATTTTCTGTAATAAGTAGATATTATAAGTATTCAAGATATTTTATATGATTTAATTTGTTTTGTCAAGTAATAGAAAACAATAAAAGATATAATTAAGTTAATCCTGAACAATTCATTACTTCTTCTATATATTTATTTTATTTATTTATTAATCCAGAGTAAATACAAATTTATAGTTTACATTATAAAAAATAATCCAGCAGAGGAAAATATTTTTCCTGTTCGCTGGTCTGATGTTCTTAAATCTAATTCAAACCTAATATTGAAAATACAAACATAGATTTTATTTACAAACAAGTATAGTAATTGAGATTGTTACTGTTTATATATACAAGTGAATTTCACAGTACCAATTCCAATCATAGGATATATAATTCAAGTATATTTTAAGGAAATGCAATCATTTCCACCACAATTATTTTTAACTCAACCAAACCAAACCTTAAACAACTTCCCTCTCTTCACAACAGCAAGAGTAACTAACCTACCATAAAACAAATAAAAGGAAATAAAAAGCATCTTACATTCCCTTCAGCAGTAAACATTTGTCAACGTGCAATAACAACCACCCCCACATCCTCCCCTTGCATTTCCCTTCTCCGATATTAACGACATTCTCGCACCTCGAGTTCGTTCTTGCTTCGCGAATCCCTATATACTATACAATACACCTCGTCCCATATTTATCGCGTTCCACGAAAGTAAAAAAAAAAATAACCAACCACCGTCGCTCCAAGAATCGTTTTCCTCTTTCGTCGTGAGGCAGCAGTTGTAACTCAATATTTCCACGGCTGCAGTAGAAGCAGCTGCTGTGATAAATAAATAATGCCCAAGCGAAGTGGCCGAGAGGAAAAAGGACGGTAGCTAGGGTGAAATCTCGTTACCGATAAACCGTATAACGGCGTTTGCCTTTTGCTGGTTCTCTTCTATTTTTTTTCTCTTATTTTTCGTTTTTTTTTTGTTTTAGATTCGATTGTTGGGGGGAGAGAACTAGTCGATGCGAGAGGATGGCTAATTTCCTCGTTAAAGGGCTCCGATGAACGCCGTTGGGAATTAACGGCGGGACGATGGCCTGGAAATTTGTTTATCCTGATGCTGCGGCTGCTGTAGAGGCATGGATTTATGGTAGAGGAAAGATTTTTTTTTGTATGTGCATTGTTATAGCGTGATAATTTCATTAATTATTTGTACTTTGAAAAATTTTAGCGAATGTTCTGTTGAGGTTTATTAAATTACATTCTCGTTAGGTTTTAATATACCTTTGGCACGATAAATAATGTTGTAAAAAGTTGGTTAAATTATTTTATACTGGAGCATTGAAATAGTTCATTTTATTCTCTTTCATTTATAGCAAACACAGTATGTCCAGGAAACAATTTTACTAAATAATTATACATCTTTTTATGAAATCATTCTAATTTTTTATGAAAATCACTGCAGGTTTTAGTTCAATAAAATATTTAATATATACCTCTAAAAAAATATATTTATATAATTATTACCCTCACTGTAACCCCAAGCACATGGCAGACGCAAAAAGAGTATTGTTACGGCACGCGCATTGTTGACTCGCGGAAAGTCGCGACGCAAACATGCGCACCAGTTCGTGGAAAATCCGACGTGAGCGCAACGATGTCTACGGCAAAAGACGCAGCCATTGAAAGTACGAGTGTCGAGTTAGTCGAGTATAATAAGAGCAAGAAGTGAGCGCTGCACGAGGAAGACGAGACGAGCTATATATATGTGCTACGAGTTCATAGATTCTGAAATGAACTCTAATATGATACATATATAGATTTACTACTACATGGTTTCAAATCTGTCTCAATGTCTATATACTTTCGAAGTTACATCCGCGACTGACCCGTGGCAACAGCTCCGTTTTCATTCTTCATACTGCGATCGTATATGATTTTTCATAATTTATATAGGGCCCAACCAACAATATACGAAAATCTATTTTTTTTTCTTTAACAGAATTTTTAAAGTATTCTTAAAAATATTTTAAGGAATGCGTTCTCAAACTATATTGTCACTAGAGCGAAAGTTGTAACACCTTAAAAATCAATAAATATTGTATAAAAACTGTTTTCCATCGAAAATGAGTCTATTTTGAATGTCCCCTATGATGTATCTCTGTACGTATGTACAGAAATCTTGTTTTTACATTATCATATCGACAAATTCATCGGATCCGATGAAAAATGATAGTACACCTTCGTCTAGTCATACATAGTTAACAGTCCTACTTTTGAAATGATCCCTTCAAAAATATAAAAATGCAAACACAATTAAAATTTTGAAAAAATTGATTTTTCTGCCCGGTAAAAGCGGTAACTCCCCGACCGCTGCGCGAAACGAAGTTACGGCACCGTCGAGCAGAAAATAGTATACACACCTTGGCCAGTAAAAAAAGAAAGCCTCAGATTATACGTTTATGACAATTACATATGATCTGAGACATTTCTTATTTTACTGGCCAAGGTGTGTAATCTACTATTTTAGCGTAATGCATCGAAAATTCATATTTAGTAGAAATTTCACACATGCATCTGATAATACTATAATTAAAATACAACATTTTTATATTAAACATTTTCAATACACCCATCATTCATAAAACACGTTTCATTAACATCACAAAACTTCATAAAATCATCACGTGTATTATTACGAACCTTAGTATGAAGCAACTCGCGGGAGATCCGTCGAAAATGATTGTTGAGCAGCCAGTAGAGAAATGGATTCCAAAAGCTATTGGTGAGCGATAACCAGGTGGCAATGAAGTCAAGGAAAGCTGGTGGCTTGCTACCTGTACAAGCAGCTACGACCTCCTGGATTGTCCAGGGTGTCACCATTACAATGAAGCCAAGGCTCATCGCGGCCATTGTACGCGAGGCCGCGGTAGACAGTCGACGCTCGTGCACCATCAGCTGAAATTCACACCGTACGTAGACAGTTGAGAGCGGAATTTAAGGTAATTATAACGCGAAGCGTGACCGCGGAACGGTTACGCCGTGTCGGGGCGAGATGAAATTTCGGTGCCGGATGTCGTTTTGTGTGTTTTGAATAGTGGCCGGATATGGTTGTGGACGTTTCTTTGGTGGATAAAAATTGTTATATAATTATTTATAGTTTAATTATTAAAAAAAAAATTGTTTGAGGATATTATTTTACAACAAAGCAAATTAATGAATTTCTTGTTTTTTGCGGACTAAAGAAAAAACACGCTGTCAATTCATTGGAATGTGGCTTCCTCAAATTTAATTTACTGATTCCTTTAATTAATTTTTAATCTTAAAATGTGAAATTGTTACACCAATGTCAATAATTGTAATTACATTCATTTATGAGGATTAAAAAGTATTAAATAAATGATAATATTTTGAAATTATGTATAAGATATACAAAAATAAAAGATATTGACATGAATATTTTGTTGGTTATGAAGAATAAATAATACTATAATTTACTAAATTTTTAAAGGTTTTTATTGATTGTTTTTGAAGAAAAAGCGTATAATTTTAAAAAAAATTGTATTTTCATTTCCATGCAATAATTATAGTACAATTTGAATTCCTTTGAAATTTTCATAACATACTATACAAAGGATGACAAACAAACCTCAAATATCTCAAGTAAAATTCCTTAATTTCTAATCCTGTTATCGTACGACAACTAAAACGCTATTTTTTTTTCTAAAATAATTTTTGGCATGACCTAAAATCCTACCTCCATATCATACTCTTCTTTATTTTCCCACCAACAACACAACCATTTATTCGCAAACAAAACACCGCTCCTTAACCATTCGTCACCTCTCATACATACGACCCCTCCACCAAAAAACTAACGTCACTCTCCTTGCCAAACTACCAAACCTAATTCCCAAGCCTCATCAACCAGCGCGATAAAACTAACGCAAACAACCTCTAAAAAATCAAACGCTTTCTTTCTCTCCATCTCTCTCTCTTCATCACTCCCACGACGCATCCTCTCAAATTGCGTCGTCCACTCTTCGCGAAACGATCTTGGAAAGCGCGTACGCGCGTATGTAAAAAGAGTGAACGCGCGCGGACGGACACTTAATCCCCTTTCGCGGTGCGCTCACAGACAAACGAGGAGTCGTCTCGCTAATCCCGTTACCTGGCTCTCGAGAGCTAGCTTAATGCCCGCGCGTCAACGCGCACTCGTCTTTTTCGCGAAGCGTCTGCCAGGCGAGAAGAGAGAAACCGTGTGAGAGAGAAAGAGAGAGTTTACAGAGTTTGTCGACGAGTTGGTGAACGAGGAGGGTAGGAGTTTAGGATGAGAATGCGTGGAAAGAGAAAGAGAGAGAGATACAAAGTGAGAGGGAGATGCAGTTGTGCGTAGGGTGTAATTAATTAAATTGTTGGCCAGAGTGGAAATTTCGGTGGTTCTACGGGTGAAGAAAATGAAGTAGTCATTACTTTTTGATAATATGAGAAAAAGATGGGTTTGTTGGTAATGGTTTTGAACAGGACATTTTTTTTTTATAAATTTTATAGTAATTTCAAAATTTTTTATAATGAAGTATTTAGGAGTAATTATATTTTTCTATTTAAATTAGTAAAAGTGGTTCAGTACTTTTAAGTAGTATTGCCAACATAGAAAACCTAATGAAGGTAAATGTATTTTAATAGGTCTGCAAGTAGTTCGGATGTGAGTTTAGTCAGACGTATTTTTTTAAAGGAAAATAGAGTTTAAACAATTTTAGATGAAATGATCATTAAGGTTTAATTTTGAAACGCAAATACCATACTTCTGGTTATGGATGATAAATAACTGATTAGTAAACATTTTAAATCTTATTCTTATTACTTCAAATATTTATCGATCTATATAGTTCTTTACTTAATTTTACATATACCTCATTTTCTATAATGTTTTAGCAAATCAGTGATACTTGTAAATAATATTTATCGCTGTAAAATAATGCTGGAAAATTTATGAACCGATTAGGATAACATAAGAAGAACATACATTTATTATGATTATCTTTTTTATTATTCTTTTCTGAGATTAATGCTTTTTAAATTAATTTTTTTCCTACATGTTACTGTGAAGTCTATAAAGAACATTTGAGCCGTTTTTTAATACTTTCTTACAAAAAGATCAATCCAACCTCAAGTACTCCGCGAATACACAACAAACGAAAAATCCCCCATGAAATTCCACTCCCAGCAATCAGCCCCAAAATTCCACTAGACAATTCTATGCAGACACCTCGAACACCTCTCAATCGTTTCTCCTTAGCCATTCTCTCTTCCTGGCGAGTCCTAACCGTCTAACCACCACCTCTTCTCTTGCTGCTTCTTAATTACTCTCCAGCGCGTGAGCGCACGCGCGGACGCTAAATTTCGCGCCGCTCATAATTCCGGCACTCGCGACTCGCTTATCTAATCTCTCGGAAGAAGAGAGCGAGAGAGAGAGAGAAAGATTCGGAGTAGTGCCTTCGAGGGATTCGGAAGGATAATCCTTGCCCGAGGTGAGAGAGAGAGAGAGAGAGAGAGAGAGTGCACTAGGGAGAGACGACGTGGTTTCTTTTTTGCGGCTGTTGCCTGCTGCTTTCCGATGGACGCCGGTTGGCGATTTGGGAATTAGGTGAGGATGGAAAAGGCCGAGGGGCACAGGGAATAAGAGAAGTGGTTTTTAGGGTATTCGGTTGAATGGATCGGAATTTTCTAGCTTGGCTGTGGCTGGTTTGAGTACGAATTGAAAGTTGAGGGAGGTATTTGTTTATTAAAAAGAAATGCAGACGATCGTGTTAAATCGATTCTATTGAATGGAGCTTGTCAAAATGTTAAGTTGAAAGATAAACTAATCAGGCGAAATAATTAGAATGTTGTGAAAAAGAAGTGTGAGGTTTGATAATTAAGTAGAAAAGTAAATATTTCGGCCGACATTCAGTAGTGAAAATTAAAAAAAAAAAAAAATAACTTATTAAATACTACCCTCTTTATTTTTGGGTAAATTTTAACTTAAATGCAGAGTGATTGTATGCAGTGGTCAAGCTTATATCAGTTTTATAGGATTTTTATTGTTTTATTATAGGTATAGGTTGAGGCCCGTTGATCTTTGATAATAGCGTAATTTGTTGGAGCGTTTAAACGATAGTTTCAATCCTTTAGTGAAGAAATGTTTAGCAAAAATAACAAAAATCTACTTTAGATCACTATAAAATTAAATTTCCCATACTTGACTTATAATTTTACAATAAAGAATAGTAATTTTTCTTCTATGTCTATAGCAAAATTCCTTATAAAATACATATAAGTATTTTTAATGATTCAAACATTCTATTTTCGCGTTCAACAACACTCACTTAATTTAATTTATTATGTTTCCTGTCGATATTCATTAAAAATAAATTCTTTTATTGACAGTTCATTTACATTTTATTTAGTCAGTTATTTTAAACTGAAATTTTACTAAATATTTGTTATAATTGAATATATTAAAGTTCACGAAGAAAACATCTAAAACACTTAAATTCTTTTTAATAAATGAGCCAAAACTCATTAGTCTAGACCAATTATTCACGAACCATTTAGCAACAATTAATACAAAGCCAATCAATTAAAACAATGCCGTGCTTAATTGCGCAATATTAAAAGCACACTCTCACCCATTTGACTCCCGAAACTTTCCGAGCGATTGAGCAATAAAAAAAAACTTGGTCCGAACTTCCTATTCGTACGCTCGCTCGAAACACCACCGACCCCATTAAATTAAAAAAAGAACTCGAGAGAGACAGCGAGAGTGAGAGAGAGAGAGTAATAAGAAACAAAAAGAGAGGAGAGAAGATGACTCCTAGAAATAATGAAGGCGAATTGACTAAGAGAAAGAGGTAGAAAGAAAGAGGAAGAGGAAGAGCGAACCGCATCTTTGATAGTCGATATTATACTCTTGCTCTAGTTTTTCGCGAGCGCCGAGGGCGAATATGTGTCAATGCTATCGTTATATCGATTAAGTGAGCGAGAAAGAGAAAGAGACAGCGTAGGAGAGAGAAAGAGAGGCGAGCTTTTATCCCGCTCTTTATGGCTTTCGCGAGATTCGGTTCCGTGAATTTTGTACATGAGAGGGATTAATTTTTTTTTAGTAGAGGACCACCTTGACTTCTGAAGGAGCTGAGTGCATAGAATTACAGTTTAAGTATATTAAAGAGTAAGTATTGAAATTATTGTCTAAGAATTGAAGATAATTTGTTCTTAAATTTTTGGGTTCTTTCTTTACAATATACGTTGGTATTGCTATAAGTGATGTAACACGGTTTAATAACAATGTTATTTATTATAAGAGTACAGTATTAATATTGAATAATACATTTATATAAGCTTTTATAAATTGAAATTCTTCTATCAAAACTTTTCAATCTAAATGTTTTACTAAATCTTGTAAGATAAATAAAGTAATGTTATATACAAGCTAGTATATAACTTTAATACACCATATGCATTGATAATTCATCTAAATGAAGTAAATGTTTTCATTTTTTTGTATGATTGCATTTTAAATTTAATCAGATGTATAATAGAAATGTTATCCATAAATTATCTATTTTTTCGTTACCTTTACGAACAATATTTTTATTTTATTTGATAATTATGTATCATTTTAAAATAAATTTCTGCATGTACATTTGACACCATTAATATCTCAATTACAAATAATATACTTTTAGGTCCATTGTGTTATTATTAAATAATAATTTTAATTAAAAATGCTTTCACTTAATTAATATATTATCTTAAAATTTCTTTTCTCTCCCATGTTTAGTAACAAAAGCATGAAACAAACACAATACTAACCTAGCAGTTAGATTATAACGTACTGGACAATCAATAAGCTTCGGTATTTAAACAGAAACCAGGCACGCGACACTCCGACGCCTGGCCGAATAGTTAGCCGCATTCCGTGGGCATAAAATGCGCGGGAAAATTCGCGGTCAAGCATTTTTCGTCGGATATTCGGTTTACTGTCGTGTGAAATAGCTCGTTTAAAATGTATTTCACGTGTTTTAAATATAAACTGATATAATTTATATTAAACGCTATTATTACTCTATTTTCATATTCACGTTACACGTGTACTGCTGACATAAGACATTCGTAAATATAAATATTTATCACTGAAAATATATGCCAAACTCAAATCATTATAATATTCCCCACCCACAGATCATAAACGAGTAATACGAAATAATTTCCATCGTTCCAAATTTTTGTCAACTTTTCATACACTTCCCCCTTTTGCACAATAACAAACCATCCCCATCAATCTTCTCCCCCTTTAACAATCGAAGCAACGTTCTATCGTAAAACACGCCATATCCTCACGTGTAACAACTGTACCCTACTTCCCTAATCAAACAAAAATGCTCACGTACCCGCAATAAAAACACCCGTTACCAGCACTTCTCCTTCCTTTGGAATCTATAAAATTTTTCGCTGAACCAACACAAAGCTATCGAGGAATTTTAATCCCTCTTTTCCTTCAGTTCGCTCACACCTGCTTCGAGTATAGGATAAAAAAAAAGAAGAAAAAAAAATCAATCCACCTTCCCGCTAGAATTATTTACTCGAGTACACACTTCTCTCTTACTCTCTCTCGCTCTCTCGTATGCGTCCTTTTTACGCCAGGGAACAACGAGCGACTCGTAGTCGTAGTCGTCGTCTCCTTCCGCCTCGAATCAATTTCCCGCGGGAATCGCCGGAAACTCGTTATCTGCGCGAGAGAGCGAGTGCCGTGAACGTGCGTTATCGGAAGAGTGCCACGATGGGGCAAAAAAAAAAAGAGGCAGAAGGGGTGAAAAAAAGGGGTTTAATTGGCGTTGCCGGGTTGGCGCGTAACGTTTCTTTTTTTATTTAGGAGGTGTAATGAAATGTGATATGTGAGGGTGAAATGGGGGGAAGGTTTTCCGTCGAATCGTTTATGAAACTGATAGGATTGCTTACACAAGTGCACTGGAAGAAAAAGTGTGTATGTTATTTCGTGCGAATGTAATTTTCATCGATTTACATTTGGAATTATTTTAATTAATTATTTTTTTTTTATTATTGATTTATTCAATGTTTGAATTAATGGTTTAAATATTTCAAGTGATGTATGAAAGAGAGGAGGTAAGGTTATACATGAATTTCAATAACAAATAACAAAATTAAACGTTATCCTTATAGATAGTCAAGAAAATTATGATAAGTTATTCATACAATTTAACAAAAATAAAACTTGCATTAGTTTATTTTTACTCATTGATGTACTTTATTAACCAACTTTAATTAAAAGACTCCATTATAGCTATGGTAATTTTAAAAAATTTCCAACCCTAATTGAAAAATTCCCTCCGCGACCCTCCAATATTACACACTCCAACAATACTCCAGTATTCAGACCATTGTTTAAAAAATAAAAAAAAAACAGCACGAAAAAAATGCACAATACCTATACACAACCAGCAAACAGCTTAAACAAACAGAGAGTTCCCATAAAGAAACCCATCCAACCGACAAAGGCATCTCTACCATTATCAGCGTTACGATCGTACAAAGCGTACTACAAACTCAACGAGCGGATAGGCAAAAGCGGCCCATGACTGGGCGACACCGAGGGCTGATCGAAACTGGCCGTGCATTTCCGTACCGGAAAACCACTGACACCGCAAATCGTACACGCGCGTATGTACCTGCGAAAGACACGTGCATGCTTTTGGTTGGATTATCGCGCGTATAGTATAGAGGCTGTATAATGGATGAATGCGTGTGTGTATATATATGCATGTATATCGTCATTTTTGTGGTTGGCAAGTGTAACACGTGTAACTGATTTTTGGCGATACTGGGATCAGGTGATCTTTTTGGGTAAAGTGATATGACAGAGTTGTGGATGACGGCGTTTTTTTTTTAAAAACGGAGTTGAATTTGTGGATAATGCTTGTAGTATTGTATAGGGAAAAGCAGTTGCTGATACAGTGTTTTGAAAGCTGGTTAACGGTATTGTAAATTATATTGTAATTGAGAGAATGCGATTTAGTGGAATATCAATGAAATGCTCGATAATAAAGTCACTAGCTTTTCTTCGGTTACGAATTACAAGGAAAAATCAATCGCTCCAAATATGATGATCTCATGAAAATAATACATTTATTGTGATAATCGAAAGTTAATTAAAGAGATCTCCAAGATTAGAAAGCTAATCAATACCCAAATATTTAGGTAACAAACTATACATAAGATATGTATCTTTTTAAAACAAAAATCCAACAAACTCACACCACAACATCCACAACCGCTCCTTTGACAAATTAAACTCTATACCGAGCCATTCAAAAACATTAGCCGCTCATCGTCGGTTAATTCCGTTCTCTCCTTCCACTCGACTCATCCATCGACCAGTCGCACGAAAATTCCACAGGGCAAAAGTTTTTTTCCCTCAACTCCACCGAATAAAAAACGAGAAACAACAACTACTCCCTCTCTCCTTCTCTTTCTCGGAGAAAGTATATAGGAAAGTAAGACTGAAAAAAAGAAGAAGAAGAAGAAGAAGAAGAAGAAACGCCAGACAGCCGCGAGGACGGAGCAACAATTTCCGGGGTACGATCGCAGGGAGCAGAAGCAGAAGCCGTTCTTGGATCGGCGCCTCCTCGTCGTCGACTACGACGACGACGACGACGGCCCGTAATCGGCCGCGAGTCCGCGGGTCGTTAGCTCCGCGTTCGCTTGCGTATTTTCCGGTATTCGGGGCGAAATGGGTTAAGTGCGCGACGAGAGAGGAGGAAGGGAGGAAGAAGAAGCGCATGGAGAGAGAGAGAGAGAGGAGTTGGAGCGGAGACAAGAGTGTGAGGGAGAATCTTGAGCAAAGGAGGTGGGAGTGAATATGTGGTTGTGGTCGATGAGGGAAAGTTACTTTGGGTTGTGTATAGTTCTTTTAATAAAAATAAGCGGATGGATTGTTGAGTGTTGTGGTTTTGTTAAGTTGATTAGAGGTTATTGAATATATGTTTGATGATTTTTTGTATATGTATTAGTGTTTTTTTTTGGTTGAAAAGGATATGACGGTATAAAATATTATGTAACAGTACATTACAGTCATATAATGACATAAAAATGAGAATAAGCAGGAACAAAAGTGAGATAAAGAAAATAAAAGCCGTTGTAAAAATTGTAACGGGTAAATGTAGCGAAAAGTTTTATTTATCCGTCGTTTTCTATTCCGTATAATATAGTAGAAACGAGAACTTCGTATATGAAAACAGTTATCTTTTTTTTTACCACTATTATTTTTTGTACGTTTAAAGTTCTACATATATATACATATAGTATTGAATTTGTTTCAAATAATTTCGGAATAGCACTAAAATACGCGGACAAAAAAGAACAAGGATAGTTTCATAAATTACTGTGAAATTTTCATCTCTTATGTAAGAGGAAAGAGAGGTTCTCGAATTTCTGGAATAGTAGCGACATTATTAGGCAAAAATGGTAAGTATACGAGGGAAAATTGGAACCCATCTGGCTGGAAGACTTCGAAAAATGTTCCTTATTGAAAGGAGCCACTTACCACTTATTATTCCGTAATGATAGAGTAAAATTTAATATTTAAAAAATAAAACACACACAATTATATTAAACTTTCTTCAAGGAAATTAACTTTAAAAATCTCACGCGAGTTAAGTATCAAAAAACACAACGACAACCAGGAAAGGGGAAATTTAATTTCATATTATATGTTTCTCGAACTTGGACGGAAATTCGCCAGGACAAAGGCGAAGAAATAAAAGTGTATCGCACGCGAGAGGACAAACGTGAACAAAAGGTAAGAGAGAGAGAGAGAGAGAGAGAGAGAGAAAGGCCGTGGCGTGGGTGGGGGGTGAGAAAAATTGAAAAATAAAGAGACGTGAATACGTGTGTGTGTGTATAGAAACACGCGAACGTGCGATGCAGCTGCAGTTAACCCAAGCGAAACCATTTCCCGATATAGTGCTTTCTTACGTAGTCAACGTCCGGAGCTCGTTATAAGTAATAAGTGGACCGCGTCGTTAGGACGTGAGGGCTTCCTCTTCTCTCTCTCTCTCTCTCTCTCTCGTTTGCCTCCTTTTTCTCCTGGTTGCTCGTTTTCTCCTCCCTTTCTCGTCTTCTATTTTTTTTTTCAGCCAACTTTTCATCACTTCGCATACTCTCACCGCAGTCTGCGTGCTTGTCTCTCCTTCTTCTGCATCGATTTATTATTTTTCGACTTTTCGAAGTTTTTCCGACGAGATCGTTTTTCTTATCTTGTTTTCGTTTTAAGTGGTGTTCGACCGCGACTTCACTGCGGCTCGCAACTTCTCTTTCTCTCTATACTTATACTGTACACTCGAATCTGGGAGTTTGTTATTCGGTTCGCGAACTCGTTAGGTTAATTCGTTTGTTATTGTGTCTGCGGCTGGACTTTAACTTATTGCGCGCCGTGTAGTATTTTTCACGGAAAAGAAGGTAGCTTCCTTATGTGCGGTTTAAGAATTATCTACAAGAAGTTTTGGTCGAGTACAATATATAGAATGGAATAATGTTCAGCTTGTGAATATGTGAAAAAAACTTAAACTTCATTTTTCAGTGCAGTGCTATATTACTAATAGAATAAAAGTTAACCATATCTTTAGAAAATTTGGGGAGAACATATTTTATTAATTTTCCGTCAATCATTTTCATTATAAGTTCATTATAAATTATATGTAATTATATGTTTAATAATGATATTTTCTTATAAAAAAAATTTAATTTTAAAACCGTTATAAGTACCAGATCTCAATCATCACAAGTGCTCTAGTAACGTTTTTCCATTAGCAGTTGAGAAACGAAAATTAAAACTCGACTTCATTAAGTTCAAAAACACTCACACCTGTACATTGGTACTCCGGCCAACTAACTAGTTTTCCAAAACCAACGGAAAACCCCTCGAGACTCCGAAAAAGCCGGATTAAACTTCGAAAAAGCAAAAACTCAACTCAGAAAAATTAACGTTGCCCCGTACACCCGTAGTCTACGTGTACATGTGTGTGCGTGTGACAACTGGCAAGAGAGAGAGAGAGAGAGAGAACCAAACTAGTACGTGTATATATATACTCGTATCCGGTGCACGGGATAAAAGTGCACTTCCCCCGCACGTTCACTTTCCGCCCTCGTTCGTCGTCGTCGTCGTCGCCGCCGCTTGCGAGGCACTCGAGAAACACGATATCCCGGGGATTCCCCGTTGTGCGATGTTCCTTTTTTCCCACCGTTGCTTAAAACAGCGCTTCGCGCTCAATGGTGCGAGAGGAAGAGAGGGGGAGAAAGCGAGAGAGAAAGAGAGGACGATCCAACCGGAAGAGACACGAAGGAGGCGAAAAGAAAGCGCAAAAAGTAAAGACAGTTAATGGAGCTGCTGCTGTGCTGCTGTGGCGCAATGTAGGCCAACGCGGCGACGGTGTATCGCGTATTAATCGCGGGTGATGCTGGTTTTTCGGTGGGACGGTGTTACGGGGTTGAGGTTAGGTTTGTGAGTGTCACGTGATGAGGTCACGTGATATTGTACGCTCGTATCACGTACCGGCAATCCTGAATTTAGAAACAGAGTTGCGAGAATGAGATTTTTTTTATAAAATAAAGGTTTGAGTTAATTTATATTTTAGAAGAACGTTAAAGAACCAAGTTTTTATTTTGTAAATTAATTTATCATCAAATTGATTTATGTAATAGTCATGGATACAATTGGACTATGGATAATAAATTTTGACTATTTTTCTAACGAGTTATCGATTGACTGGCTTCAAAAAATTTGTAACGATTTTATGTTTTGCATATTCACGAACATCATACGTATAGATAATATACTCGATCAATTCAAGAAAATCGCTTAGCGACTGAACTGTTATTAATATTTTTAATTTTACTCTTCTGCAAAGGAAACGGAAAACTTTCTTCTCACGTGACTCACGCAAATGAACTTTAAAAAGTCATTAAAAACTTCTTTCCTCTTTGCTTTAAAATCAGCTAGGTCGTCTAAATTATCAATGGCAAACTATATATACATACACACACATATATATATATATCCATCGCCGCGTTCGCCTCCCACACCACCGATCGACTAACCCATAACTCAGCGCCGAAAAAATCCGCGCGCCCGTTCTTTTTCCTAGGGAGTCTCCCCCTTCGACTCGATTTCCTCGCCGCGTAAAAACAGCCAGAGATTATCGCGTCCCGCCGCGGATCGCTGGATAAGTGGAACGCGTGGAACTGGACCGAATCCCCATCTCTCTTTCTCTCTCTCTCTCTCTCTCTCTCTCTCTCTCTCTTTCACTACGCGCGGCTAATGTCGGGATGAATGCGATTTCCTGAAGGCGACGCGCGAGCGAGCGAGCGGCAAGAAAAATATTGTTTGTCCCTCCCTTGCTCGCACACGCGAAAAGTGGAACGAGCCCGCGTGAAATATCCCCGCACTGGTGTAGGTAGCGGGGGAATGGAATCGAACGGGGATATAGGGGTAGATGAATCGAGACACGATGGGATGGAAGAGGGGAGATAAAAAGTGGTGAGAAGAATTGAGAAGGTGCTGTTGGTGAGTGAGTTATTTCAATAGATGATTGTCTTTATCCGAATCTTGTTATTGTTTGGAGGAATGGTTTGAAAAAATGTTGATTTTTTCCGTATTTTTTAGGAAGAAAATGGGTGTGTTTTGAAGTGATTAATTGGTCGAAACTACGCGAATAGAGTTTTAGGACTTTTATGGGTCATAAAGTGTTAGAGTGTACTTATTAGATATCGGTTGAAAATATAAAGAGTTTTCTGAATATTACAGTAAATGAAATGGTTTAAAATCACAATTATCGTTATATTCGTCATTGTACGTCATTTCTATAATAAATCAACAAATATATTTACTTCAGATAATGTATAACGATAATTGTGATTTTAAACCATTTCATTAACTGTAATATTCAGATAACTCTTTATATTTTCAACCGATACCTAATACACTCTAAAACTTTATGACCCATAAAAGACCTAAAACTCTATTCGCGTAGTTTCGACCAATTAATCACTTCGAAACACACCCATTTTCTTCCATCCGAGTTTCGCTTTTATTACCCGAGCGTATATATGTATTGGAAATCGCGTGAGAGCACGTCGATGCGAATTTCCGCGTTTGAGAATTTGACCGATAGACACATTTATCTTAGCGCAAAGAGAAAATTGTTGCTGGGATGCGATTTCCTATCTGCTTTATTTACCGAGTAGGGAGTAACGTGTAAGCTTTGTGAAATCTGTTTATCCTTAGCTTGGAACAACAATTTTCTGCAAATCTATGAATAAATTTATGAAAACTGACAAAATAAGCAAAGAAAAACGTAACAGTGAGATTTGAGTCGATTGTTGTAAAATTTTTTATTGCAATGTCAATCGATAACAATATTAATGTTTTATATAAAAATATGAGTAATGTCTTCGTACAATCGTAACTTGACACAATTGTTTTCCAATAATCGAAATAACTGATTTTTTTACCCTGGTAGAAATCGATCCATTAATTGCCTAATAAATAGCTACTTTCACCAATAATCGCCAAAAACTAGATATTTTTCTTGATGGTCATTTCTATCTAAAAATGAATCGATTTTTTCGGTCATATATTCACCATTTAATATAAACAAAATAATAGAATAAGTTTTTTCACAAATTTACATTAGCTTATTTATGAGTATTTAAAAGATATAAAAGTTGGCCAGTTTTTTTAGGTAGAAAATGGCTAATAAGAGGCTTGCTATTATGGCGAGGAGTGAGAGAGACAGAATATCAAACGGAAAAATCATGGTTTCCGTTTGTAACCCCTGAAACCGTAGAAGAAACGAATTCAATACCAATAATTCGTGTTTACGTTTTGGTTAGCTATCTTTTTTTAATACTTGGTTTTAAATACATGATCAGATTACAGAAAAAATTTAGTAAAAACATTTTGAGGTTGCCTTATCTCCATTAAATAGACAGTATGACCGGAAAATAGTTTCATCAATACCCAGAAATTAGCTATTTTTACTATAACTATTTATTATTTTCCTGTCTATTTTCGATAGAGACATTTCTGCCAGGCTAGTATTCGTAACTTCCCTAACAAGTTTCAGTACTTTTTAGATACTAACAAAATTCTTATGCTTTACTTATTCTTGATACATATTTTAAATGTTAAATTTAGAAATATAATTATTTATTTACGTACCGAAAAATATCAACTTCTTATTTTGATTTACATTATATTAATTTTAGTAATACTATTTAAGAATATACAATTTTGAGCTTAAATTTATTAATATTTTTTCAACTTATAATGTGTAAATATCTCTTAAATACTTTCCTATTTTTAAATTAAAAATTCCAATATTTAAAAATTCAGCCGATTTTCAACGAATCACGTGTGTCCTCAAGTTATAAAATATTGGCCAATTTGGTATTACATGTTGTAAGAGTCAGTCAATCATAATCGTTTGATTTTGGCTCCATCTTCAAGTCACGTTTTTAAGAAAAAATTTCTAAAAGAGAATTCTTATTTTTTCACTAATATTTTTATACAAATTATAATTTTTAATAAGTTATAAATATAAGCTAAAACAGCAAGCTGAGACTCACTTTAATAAAGATATAAAATCGGTGAATAGGTACGCAATCGTGTATGGAGCGGGCGAAGATCAATATAGGTGGAAAATAGTATTTGCGATGTGAAAAGAACGCTAGTCTACAATAGTTTGGTAGGAAACGAGCGGAAGAAGTGTGTGTTTGCGAGGCATTGGGAAACTGAATAAAAATGAAATTGGAAAGATAAAATTTATGGTTTACATGTTTAATTTACTTCCGAGCAAAAGAAAAAAGTTATAAATGCTTTTTTTTCCTCGAGGAAAATAGTTTTTGTGCTGAAAGTATGAAAATCACTCTGATGGATTGTGTTTCATCGAACTTTCTGGATATTTCACTTGAAAAGTGATCTGCACTTAGCGAATTGATCAATTTTCTTAAAACGAAGCTGAAATATTAATGTAAGAAGAGTACGATATTGATATACTTTGTATTAATATAATTTTTTTTTATAAAGGATAAAACTTTATTAAATATGAAAATATAGTATTGTATATAAATAAACTTTCTTTAATAAAAAGTAAATTATGAAATTCATTTTTAAAAGGATTGAAACTGAAATACCAAAGGAGAAGAATTGCTTTTCAAAATAGGATCAGATAATCCATCTATCGATGAGAAACTTTAGCGTTTCTGACAGTTCATCAATTTAACCTACATTTGTTATTAGATAAATGGTAAAAAATAGCAAAGCTTAATAAAATTCATGCATTTGTGAGAAAAAGTAATATAAAAGTTATATTTTCCCACGCAGAAAGTGTTTTTACTCTTTTAAAGTGGATATCGCCATATAAATTCCAATACGTTAAACGTTGAAATTTAGTTTCTGCAAGTGCAGTTCACACTAAAAAATTTTGTTTAAAATCTATAAATTAAAACATTTTCATCTTACGTTACATTACACCACCTTAATATTTGAAATTTAATTATTCAATAAAAAGCGCAACAATTACACACTTTCATGATACCATAAAATTATTTCTCAGCAATCTCACACTGCTTTTATTAAAAATTCCATCAATAAAACACTGCACCCATAAACCTACAAATTAAAAACCACTCTCAAAATTTCTTCTTCCAACAAACTCACATACACACACAGTCGTCGAATCTACATTTCACGAGCAACGTAAAAAAAAAAAGTCACGTAGACGATTGCTTAAACAAACGCATGTGGCATCTGTTAAACCCTGCAACGACGATAGGAAAGTTTCAGAATGGAAGGTGCAGAGTCGAAGAGCGGAGGAAAAGAGTAACCGACGTGCAGCGACGGAAGGAAGGAAGGAACGCGTGCGGAGCCCCCAGACTTATTGAAATTTTAAAGTCGTCGGGGATTCAGAATTTATTTGTCGGCCCGTCTGCGCCTCTGTCTGTTTTCCCCTTTCTTTTGTTTCGTTCGCGATGTATATGGATACACGGTGCCGTTGTTTTCGAAGGGCTGAGGTAGAGCTTAGGTAGGAAGAGAATTTAATTTTGGTGAATTGTTCTTGGATAAATTAGAGATTTTATGTTTTATTTTGGTAATTTTTATTGAGGATATTAAAAATTGGATTTTATTTATCTTTTTTTTTATTATCAGACAATTTTTTTCATTAATGATTCTAAATGTGATGTTTTTTGAGGACAGTTGCAGACTAGTAAATATATTAATAAAATATTAACAAAAAATCTAAAGGTATTTAGTTATAATACTAACAATATTGATTCATTTAATCGCAAAAATAAACAAGTATTATTGTGACTTTAAAAATAATCTCTGTTTTAAACAATTAAAATTACTCAGAGCAAAAATACCTGAACGACAGATATTTATTTAGTTTCAATCTATCTGTTTAAACAATCCCACAGTAAAATATTCATATAAAAAATACACCAGTGTAAAGTAATTTACACCAATCCCATAAACAATGTAATAAAACCAAACATTTTAAACCACAAAATAAAAAAAAAACTATTCTCCTCTTTCAACCATCAAAGTCTATCAAAATATCAATACATATATCCAATTACAACGTTTCGACATCGACGCAACGAAAAAAATTTCCTGCACCGAATCATCCTATATACTCCTCCATATACGCGCGCGATTCGATACCCAACCTCTATATATAACACTATACTTCCTCCGCTCGTGCGCCTCGAGACAGGCAACAACTTACTCTTTGCTGTATACACATACATACACACATGCACGCGCCTGTGGTATATATAACTCTCGTTCAAAGACAGGCAAGTTGCGAGTGCAAGCGAAAACGTATCCTCGCGAGACAGTTGGCGCTTTTATCTGATTTTCTTACGCGCGTATGTGCGCCGCTGTTTCACTCTCTTGCTCTATCGAATATATATACGTGCGAGGTGTGTTTTGTAGGAGAAAGATATAGAGACACGCGTATATGGGGAGGTTGGATCTCGTTACGCTTCGGGAAGTGTATGATTCCGATGAATTCTGGAGAGTTTGATAGGTAAGTTGAGTAGTTGGCGTTTTGGGATATCGATGTGTGGCTTCCCGGAATAACCGAATAAGTCAACTTTTTTTTCGTTTATTGTAGGTATCATTTATTTTATCTATTCAAATTTAATGTGAATATGATGACTAATATGTATTTATCTGTTTATTAGAAAATCCCTATACACTTTCAAATTATTAAAATTTTAAAATTTTACAATATTAGTACAATACTAATACAATACAAATGGTACAATTACCATTTGTAATAATAAACATATATATATATATATATATATATATATTAGCCATCATATTCACGTTAAATTTGAATAGATAAAATAAATGATAAAAACTACGATAAACGAAAAAAATGATGGACTTATTTGGTTATTCCGGAAAGCCACAGATATATACTACTACATTCCAACCCCACAACTCCAAAATTACAACTCAATTTCTTCATCTACATGCACCACATATAGTAAAAAAAAAAATTCTCCATCCGAATCAAATCACCATCAAAGCCCTTTTCCCTCGTCATGAAGATGTTGTCTCGCTTAGCCTGAAGCGTTAGCTCTTCGTTCTTTTTATTTCACCTTTTACACTCCCTCCCTCCACTACCCCTTAATTCCGTTTGGCTTTGAAAAGTTGCGCACGCGCTCGTCCCGCAGGCTAATTGCAAGAGCAAGAGTCCCAGGCTGCCGACGGCTCTAATTAGCGTAAATGGAGCGGGAAATTATGAATGCGCACGCGCGCGCATTTGCTGTAGAGAATCGTCCTCGTCGTCGTTGAATTAAAGTTGAGAGGTTTGACGAGGGTCAAATGATGATGTTGATTTTGTTGTTGTTGGGAGAGGTTTTTTTGTTGAGCTAGAGGAGGAGCAAAGTGCCGAAATCGAGGTTCTGTAATGTGCGAAAAAGCGTGACGTTTGAGTGTAATATGATTTATGCTTTTCTTAGATTTTTAGGTAAAAAAGTTATTTGTTGTTATTACGGTTTTGTATTCATGTTGTGATTCGGTAGTATGATTTTTATACAAGTTTATAATATTTTATTCTGGTTTCACAAAATATTCTTAAACATACTATGGATATTTTTGAGAATCCTTTGAATTTGAGGTTTTAACATAATATTTTTACACATTTTAGACTCTTTATCATAGTTTAGATATGTAGATTGATTAAATTTTATTTATAATAAAAGAAGAATGTTCAAACAATCATTAAACGCCATACGATATATTATAAATCTTATCAATCACGTAAACAATGTAATTATAAAAAATAAACCTTGAACGAATAATATTTTGCTGATTGCAGATAAACACTCAACCTTTGACAACCAATTGTAAAATAGCTTCAATCAAACCGAAAAATTTTTTATTAAAAATCCCTTCACTCGGCTTGGCAGAATAAACGAGATAAAAAAATTGTCGTATACATTTCGTTTAACACGGTAGCTGCTGGCGTTTGCCATATACATATATATACATACGTGAGAAAGAGCGACGAGCGATTATTTTTTCCGCTCTCGCACACGTTCTTCATATGAATAATTCATTGCGCAGTCAACTGCTGCGTGTGTTTGCAGGGCGATTTAAAAGAGCGCGATTTTATTAGTGATTTTCAGCGTGTGCGCATGCGCGCGCGGGTATAGTAAATAGGGGCGCACGTACACACAGAGACCGGATGCAATTACATTTTATATTTTTTAAGGCTGGCCAACAGAATTTCACACGCGCGTGTGTATGAAAACGCACAGAAATCGAATTTTCCATCGACGATTTATCGAGCTTTTAAAGTACTTAATAATTTATATATTGTGATTTTCAGTAGGGGTAGAGACATGGGGGGTAGGAAGAATTGTGCTTTTGAATGTGCATCACGATTTATATTAACGGCTTGTTGGTAATAATCTGAAAAATTGTATTTTATAATAATGAGTTTGATGGTACTTTACTTTAGCTGTAATTACGTATAATTGCTGCATATTTGAATAAATTATTTTTATAACAGGTTATTTTACTTATTCGATGTAAAATTAGTCACGTAACAATACTTCATTTTGTATCTCTGGCAGTAACTTATAAATATTCCATGAAACAGTATTAATTTGTAATATTTTTTTTGTAAAAATGAACTTATTACCGCTAATGATAACAATATTTCTATATAAAAGTTGATTTTTCTTGTAGCATCCTATAAAAAATATAAGTATACAAAGGGCGCGCAAGTAGTTACAGTTTAAAACTAGTCAGACGTTCCAAACGTAGCCGTTCCCCATTTTCTTTTGTAAAATACGTTACTATGTAAAGTACGATAAATTCTCATACCACTCTATTCACCTCTTCCCAATTTCTCTATTTGATCAAACCCATAACTCCTTATATAACATTTCAAATGCAAGATTTCAAGTATATTATTAACAAACTTCAATCGCTCGCCAACTCTTTATTTCTCAAATCAAGTTTACTCAACTCTTACTAAAAAGAAAAAAAGATAAGTATGTCCCTAAGCTATACTCAACGTCTTTCCATCGTATCACCCCAAACGACAACCATTCTCCCTTTGCGTAAGAGTAACACAGAACTCGGGGTCAAAAAGTACGCAATTAAAAAAAAGGAACGCGATAAAGCTACCGCAAAGCTTCACGTATAAGACCTAGTTCGCCTTTGGGGCAAAGTACGGTGCTAAGTAGCTCTTTAAAGACAGACGTGTAAGTGTGTGTACAGAGAATGTATAGTTATAGATACTTACCCGCTCGATGTGGCCGGCGCTGACGACTTCGGGTGTGTTTACGCAGACCACCCTCTTGAGCCTGAGCTTGTTCACGTGAAAGGCCGAGCCGTAGAAGTACATCAGGGCCATCGTCGTTGGGAAATAGAAGCAGCAGCACGCGAGGATTCTGAAAAATTCATCGTGTCACTAGAGACAGCGCTGTGGTTCGATGAATCATGTAGGTATAGAAGTGATGGATGAATTTTAAGGGCTAAGGTAAGATCTTTTTTTTCGTTGTTGCTGTGAGTATGGGATGGGGTTGGGTTGGTTGCTTTGTGGTTTAATTGAATGTTTGAGGGATTAGTTTTCGGCAGTGATTCTTTGCAAAATAACTAGAAGCGTAGTGCTTCAATATTTTCATTTGCTTTGATTAGTGCTTTTCTACGTGTCAGATGGAAATTATTGGTTTTTTCTTTACACTTGTGCTAAGTAACATATAGGAAATGAAAGAAAAATGAACACTTCTGCTAAGTTCTGTTTATGTACAAAGAGTAATTATAACACTTTATTTTGATAAAAGAAGTTGAGAAAAAAGTATTTTTATATGTAAAGAATAAATCATAAAAAGAAAAATACATAATATCTTTTGTTATACGAGTAGATATATGCTGTACTTAAACATGCACCTAAGACCTACTTCTGAAATTTCAATGTAAAAAGAATCTGCAAAAGTAAAAATGTTTCTTAAGTAACATCCAAAACAAATTTTAAATACCCGGGATTTCATTCAATCCTCAATGAGTACAAAATAATGTGAATAGTAGCATAAGGGAAAATGAAAACCTTCGTCGTGTCAGGGACCCGGATCACGGATTCGGCTAAAACTTTGAGATATGTTTTTGGATACCAAAATATGATGAAAGATGAAATATTAGACC
>JAYJLV010000046.1:21780279-21803341 GCA_036873485.1 Torymus texanus
GTGTTTGCGAGGGAGAGAGAGAGAGAGAGAGAGAGAGATGGGTTTGATGGGTTCAGTGTAATTGAACTGGTAGGTCGAAAAGGCATGTATACATGTACTGATTTAACGGGTTTAGTGCTACGTCACTCATGCATTAGTCATGAATTTTTTATAATTGTGTTTGCGTGTCTGAAATCACAGGTCATGTGTTTTTCTTTTCATACACAATTCAAAAACGTAATAAAGAACAAAATATATTTATAATATAAACGAAACAAAACCATTAAATTTTTGAAAATTGGACGTTAGCATTAAACTTGTTAAATGAAATATGTCCTTTTTGTACCTGAGGCATCAATTGGTGGTCTGTGGTATCGTTTGTGACATCGTTCTCAAAATCGTTAGGCTGGGTACCTTAGTTTTTAAATAATTCTAGGTTCTAGTTATATAGAGCACTAACTTTGTTTTAAAGAATCATCAATTTTGCTTTCAGTTTATAATAGTAGGTTAATATTGTCACGTCACAAAGAATATAAAAAATATTTGTAAAAGAAAACCGGAAAAGTGCAACACTTGATGAAACTTGAATTCGTGTAAGCCAAATGTTTATAAACAAACAATACAAAGCGACTGGAAAATTTTTTTCGATGGCTTGACGGTTCGGTTGGAGTAAATCAGCGTTTCCTCTTTTTAATTTCGTCATTTAATTTTAATCATTGCCAGGAATAAATTTTATTAGGTAAATATTAGAATTCTACGAAATTAAGTTTTTTTTTATCAGTCATCTGTTGATTTTAATCAAGTTTATTGTGATAGTATTGTATTCTTGAGAATAATTATCTGTTTTCTAATGACGACAACCTTAATCTTCTATTGTATGAGGGGCTAAGAAGATTAAATTTCCTGAAAGATTAAGTATTTTGAATTCACAGTTATGCGACCGGTACACAGACAATGTGATCTCAACGACAAATATTTACAATTTTCACTGCTCATTCTAATTGGGAGGTCTAACATTCGTCAGTTGCGATCTCGCAGTGTTTACTTGTAAAGCGTGATAGACTATTTGTCGGATATGCTTCTACTTGAACATCAGTGTTTGTAACTCGATGTCAGATAGTACTTGCAACCGTGGCTCCGACATATTATATCGTGGATCACCCTAATGGTACTGTTACTACTTTTTGGACTATTGTTGCATCTACAACGATGCTTCTTCATCCGCCTGTAACTATGGATGTGAAATTTCATCAGAATTTCCGACGGTGCGTTTACTTCTTCACGTACTCGTGGTCAAATTCCATTTTAATCAACTTATTTTCCTCACCTTTTCCACTGTGTTTATTTTCCAGAATAAGAAGTGAAATAGTAATTGAAATGAAATTAGGTGAACATTTATATGTAGTAAAACCAAATTTTTTAGATAGAATGTCATCCACGTAACGCTATCAGATCTACTAAATTACTCCCCTGAAAATGAAAAGTTTTATACCACAGACCACCACAATATCTTTGCAAAACTATAATTATATTATTAATAATAAAAGTAAATACTAGAGTTGAAAAAAATTAATGGCAGGCAGGTATTGTAAGAAAAAGCCGGTAATCAAATTATTTTTATACAACTATTTTTTATTACTTATTTTACTTTTTTATCACTCGAAACTCATTAAAACTATACAACTTCAAAATTAATATACATTCCCTTAAATATTCAGTCACTTTACAAACGCCGTTTCTTAATTAAAATATGAATTTTTCAATTTCGCAAAATGATCGAAATAATATGCGGTATTCAATTGAAATTTTATAGATGGCTATTTAACAGATGCGACCTAAACGTCTAATTTCTACGATATAATTTGTACAGACATATCAAAATTTATTTTCGTACTTGTCATGTTTTACTCAATCGGTAATTAAACGATTTTCGTGTCTCCTTCAAAAATGTTTAGCAATAGCAATGAAGATTGATTATAATTTGTACAATTTACAGTATGTCGGGGACAAGTGCCGTAGCCATCGACAATAAAATCGAGCAAGCTATGGTAAGTACTCGAAATTTACTACGTTGTAAGCAGCTAAGGGTGCCGATGTTCTATTATTGTTTGAGTGATATCACGCACGTTGTTATTGAAAGCTTTTTATATACCTCAACTATTATGTAACATTAAACTTAACGTAGTTTATTCCTTGAAGTGCATTCATTTATTAGTTTTAAATTACATTTCAATTAAATAATTACTTTCATTAATGTAAAAATCATTATAAAAAATATACATTAAAAATTACATAATAATTGTAGCATCAAATCTTAATAATTAATATAATGAACGATTTTTTTTGTTCGTATTACTAACAAAATAAAAAATAGTTTCTAAAATTTAGAATTAACACATTTTAAAAACATTTTTATCGACTCGTAAATTAAAAAAACTCGAATATTACGGGATATCGCTCATTCAATAAAATACAAAATACATTTTAGAGCAATTTTTGATAACTTTATTCAGATTATTAACAACATTGTCGTTTTTGTTTCACAAAAGTTCTCTATTTATATATTTGTGAATCAAAAAGTAGAAACCTCTCAATAGTGTATTATCGCTTTTGTTAATCTGAATAAGAATACCACATAATCTGAAATTTCCATTTAGAATGTAGTAAAAATGTCATTACAATAGTATTGTCATCTAGAATACCTTAACATTATAACTATTGTTCCACTTAATGAAATGTAAAAGTCAATCATAAAACTTATCAAGTTCTAAAACGTTTTCTTTTTTTCTAAATGGAAATATATATAAGTACTAGATTGAATGTCCAAATCTTACAAATTTGTTTACATTTGACTTTTACATCTCTTACACATTGCAAATAGTAATTTCAGACAATTAACTTTATTTACGATGAACTTAAGCTAATAATTTACGATGCACATATGAGCAATAAACCAAAAAGGACAGAGAGGAATATAAACTAAAATGAAATCTTGACGGTTATTTTCGCTCTTTTATAGGATTTGGTGAAGAGTCATTTGATGTTCGCCGTGCGCGAGGAGGTCGAGGTGCTAAAGGAGAAAATAGCCGAGCTGATGGATCGCATTAATCAGCTGGAGGCGGAGAACTCGATCCTAAAAGCTCACGCCACGCCGGAGACCCTGGCTCAGCTAAGTCAGTCGGCCACGAAATTGCCCATCAACAATTCGGGAAGTGGTCAATAGGTAACCGCTTGTGTACATAAGTTTCTCATCGGAAAAACAAAACAAGAAAAAATACCCCTCGTCGAAGTACATAATGGATAATATAATTATTGTATATAACTTTACGATTTTTAGAAATTTATAAATAATGAGATTTATTATATTATACATAATAGCGCGTTAGTGAGTTTTCCTCTGTTTTTTCTTTCTCTCTTTTTTTTTTTGTAAAAAAAAAGAAAAATAAACGAATGGAAGGATGAAAGCACCCACGCAAAACACGACCGATCGAACGAGACAAGTGAATCGACGTGCGTAGAATTATTTTTTACTGTTTCAGTTAATCGTTTATAGGCAAGAAAGAAAAGAATGGAAATACATAATTCGAGTATTGTGTAAAAAAACTTCCGATTTTCAATTAAATTTTGTTTTTTATCATTATTAATTTTGTTTTGTCTTTTTAATGTAATAAAACAAATAAAAAACATTCTCGCTGCGAGTCAGCAAAAAAAGAGGAATTGCGATTTAAAAGTAAGTGAAAGTGCTTTGCTTTTTTACTGTAAACTATACGGACACACAAGGTGAGCGAAGAGATTTTTAAATACAATTTGAGAAAAAATGAGGCAGCTAGAAGCCAAATCCTTGTTTAACCTCGTACCATCGACTCTACCACGAATCAACATTGGCTGCAGCAACGGAAGAGACAAAAATCAATCGAATTTGAACAAGAAAATGAAAAATACCAAAGCCTATAGTAGACACGAAATCCGTCGACGAAATCAAAGTAATGAGCGCAAATTTTCTTCAACTGAAACCTCCAAAGAAACATAGATTTGCGTATATAATATGTAAAGAGAAATGAGAGACGCAAAATTATCTATCGTCGAATGATTCGATAATTCATTTTTTTAGTCCTTGCATTGAGTCATGCATTTATTTGAAATTCCAATGACGTTTTCGTATTTTAGCTACACCTCGCTTGTGTAGAGCAATTTTCCTTTTTTTTTTTTAAAGGTGGTGCGTAACATAAGCAACAACAAAAATCATTGCGCGAGCAAACGCTTATCTGCTCCCGATATGTACGCGAAACACTTTCGACAAAAAATTTCGCATTCTGTCTACATCTTATGTTACATTATTACACGCCTAATAAAAAATTTTTAATTGTAAAAAAAATCATCAAGTTTCTCTTTATTTTAATTCATTGATATAATTTTCCGGAGCCTTCCGGTACCTTCTATACCTGCATTTCAATTTCTTGCGCCATGTAATTATGTCATTTTAAAAAATACGCAGTCTTATATATCAATTATACACTGGTAATTAAAGTTAAAGAAATAAAAAATATATAACAAGGTTAAAGATTAGTAAGACGAAAAGTAAAATGAAAATACAATTACATTAAGCAAAACCATTTTCTTTATTTTTTTTTTTTTTTTTACTAATACCAAACCTACAATTTCTATAATACAATATTAAAGTTTATATAAGTTTTTAGTTTTGTTTTTCAAAAGCTAAATAACAAAAATGATTTATCTTCGTCTAAGTATGTCTAACAGACTGCGGATTCGTTAAAATAACATGGTAGTTATTTATGAAAAATTAAATTCTTAGCAAAACTAAATATGCGACGTTTACTCAAAGCAGGTTAGGATAAATTAAAAATAAAAGTAGAGCCTTCGGATTCACGTGGAATAAATTCTTTTTGATTGTTGCGAAAGTTTTATTCGGATCACTATATAAAGGCTAAATATGACACTTTTCTTTAAACGTAAAACCTTATTATTCATACGAGAAGCGATATACCGTACATCGTATTACGGTTTTAAAAAGCAATAATGTTCAATAATTACACCTTATAAATTTATAAATGTTATAAACTTTTTTCCTAGGAAGAAAGCTAAAGAAAGATAACAACGTGTAACGTTTTATATTTCATCTGTTCGTTCTTCACGTTCGTTTGTGTTTCTTTTGTTTTCCATTCCGAAGGCGAAAGGAAAGTGGGAACTTGCAAAAATTTATTTATTAGCCGATAGATTATCACGAAGAACGCTTTCATTAGCGCACACTGTAAATTTATTTTTAAAATTACGAGCAGTTATAAGCGTAGAGAAATAATATATTTCAAACATCACCACCCTTAACTGACATAACAACAACCCACTTTAATTACTTCAAAGACTCATGAAAAATACGAGACATAAGCAATCTCACGGATAAGAACCAATTTTTATTGATATATATGTATCATTTTTGTCTCGTCCTATTTCGTACCGTACGTAAGAAATAAGAATATATATATATATTTCCGTCAATATATATTTATACTTTATGTATAGTATGTATATATTTTGTTTGTGTGATTATAGGTTTTGACTCTTAAAATATCATGCGAATGATACTTGTCTTAAAAATTTATCTCTCGTCCATATTCCTCATTTCTCTTTATTCTCAACAAGACCCGGATAATTTTTGCTATCCAAAAAAAACCGTCAATTTAAAAAATCTTCGATCCTCTCAACCTTTAACTGCTTAAAAATTTGAAAATACCACAACATCAGAGCAGGTGATCAAAGTGCTTCTCGTCATTATTATTATCTATCGGTCTAGCTGGAATTAAAATTTTGCAAGTCCCCGGCGGTTTCTGGAGGAGGGGATGTGCGGGGGTCGAGGGCCGAGGTAGAGAGAAAAAAGAGAGAGTGATAGAATGAGCGCGCGGGTGGGCGATCATCGCTTTTTCTTTTGTCTCCTCAGACGAAGCCAAAGTCCTTGGACTTGATGGCGAGCAACAGCTTGTGGCGGAATACGTGGCGTGAACTGTACAGGGGGACGTAGAGACGCGATATGCAAGTGTTGGCCGTCGGTAGGTGATCGTCAGCTGGACGTATCGTGACGCTCGGCATCGGCTGGAAGCCGTCCTCACTGGCGGGTAGCGCCGGTGAGCCGGTCCAAAAGTACACCTAAAGAAAAAAAAAATGTTAATATTTATGCTCTTAACTAACAGAATTACTAACTAACAATACTTTTTTACAAAATAAAAATAACAATACTTTTAAAGCTAGTGCCACATCTTTAAAGTTGAATAATCTTACATTTTTTATAATTTAGTAAAGCTATTTCATCGAATAAATATAAACACGACGTTCCGAAATGTAAAATGGTAAATAATGTTATTCCCTCCTACGCCAGTACTTACCAAATCTTGCCTCTCAATGTGCGACATCTTCTCGACGATAGACCAGAACCAGCGCTTGAACTTGACGAGTCTGTCCGTTGACTCTCTGGACTCATCGTTGAACGATGTGTACGAGATGAGCACTGATACGTTGATATCGCCGACGCCGTTGAGCAAAAGCCTTAGATCCTCAGCGGTAAGGCCGTCGAGCGCACCTTCGGGCAGCACGTCAAAGACACCCTCGCGCATCGCCTCAAGCGCCTTCTCTTGCACCTTGATCATGCGCACCTCTGCGTACTTGCGCACGTAGTCGTATACATTCGACGCGGACACATCAACGTCGCGGCCGTTTGGTACGAGCTCGATCGAACCACCGCCCTCCTCCGGGCATAGATCAATACTGAAACAGCAAGAACTTATGGTTAAATAAAAAACATGCTATAAGACGTTGTGTTGTTTTCTATGGTTTGAACTTACCTAAATGTGAGGTCCAGTTGGAATAGATTGGGTGTATCCTTGGTCTCGGCATCAACGACGAGCTGTCTCAGGCTCTCATAGATAACCGAATCGAAAAATGCAAGATCGTGGAACCTTATAGGTCTGCCTAGAATGTACTTGAGCACGTGCCGGTTCAAAAATATCGGGCACAGCTCGTTCTGCAGCAGGCACAAACCGATTATCCGTCCGACGTTTCTAAAGGCGTTGAGTCTTTCGTAGCTCGCCCTACCCTGCCTCGGTGTGTAGAAACCCCGCTTGCCGGGCGCGTAGAACAACGGCGCATTGTCCTCCGAATCGTCTATAATCGAGCTCTCTGAAACACGAAACCATCATTATATAATCGTCCTATTGTTTTCAAAATATCGTTATCTGTCTGTACATACCTAATTGCTTCTTTTTATTAGCGCCGCAACGTTCCGTGAGACTGAACACGTCGAGGTCGAGTAAAGCCTCACTGGCCAGGTCTTGGTTATGACTGTGGATGAGCTCGAAAGCTTCCTCGACCTTTTGTCTGAGAGATTCCTCGGACGCTAGTAACATTAGCACCTGCGCGGGGCTCATTTCCAGCAGCATACCCGTAATTTTCTCGGCATGCGTCGGTCGCAACGCGTAAACTTTTGGGAACAGCCGGTCGCCGAGTTGTTGTTGGTGCATCGTCAGATGTTCGTTGTTACCGTGGCCAAATGGCGGCGGATGTGAGGTAGACGAGGAGTTGCCTGAATTCGAAGACGCGCCCTCGAGCGAACTAGAGGGATGGAACGAGCGTGCCTCAAACGACAGAGCTCGACGTGATTCTCTACATTTTCCCGAAGATCGGGCGTTCTGTAACGTGGAAAAAGAAATGATCGTTGTTGAATTTTTTATAATGTTATAAATGCATGTTTTCTAATAATATAAACAAGTAAAAAATAAAGAGGTTTTTTATGTTACCGAGGGGGGGGGGGGGGAAGATATTTGATATAAAAGGAGCTTTTAGTAAAATTACGTGTAATTATTGTTACCATTAACATAGATACAAGCTGAAATGACGGTAGTACCCTTACTTGTCTTCGAAGATCTCGGTCGCGATCTCCTCGGATTTTTAGTTTCTGTAAGACGTTGTACTGCGCGTACTTTGAGCCTACTTGTGCCGCCTCCAAATTAGGTAGCTTCTCGTTCGCCAATATAGCCTGCAAAAATTAACACATTTTAATATTATAAATAGTCTCAGAATACTACCTCAATCGGACAAAACTTACCTCTGCTATCGCTGTGTAGAAACCTCGTGCTACACCGGTACCTTCGCCAGGTTCGTCTTTAAATGTGACTTTAACCCGGTTCACCGCTAAAGGGGGCGTATTCGACGCTCTTCTGTTGTACAAGTTGTACTGTGTGTTTAATTCTTTCATCGTCTGTACTAAAAGCTGTGTTCTGTCTCGTTCCACCTGCGATAAACAAATAATTAGTTAATCATGTATGATAGTTTCTCTTTTTATATCATTTAAAAATTTCTCGTACTTTATACAATGTAATATCCTTCTGCTGCGAGTTTTTGAGCTTCTCCATGTCCCTCCTAAACTTTGCCTCTTTCACAGGAAATCCCCCCAACTCGGGCACAATACTCCCCGCTTCTAAACCCACGTCCTCCATAAACACTTTCCCGAATAAATCCAGCGACAGCCTCCACCTGCCGAGTAAAATATTGTGCGAGATCTTGGTGCCGAGCTGCGAGATCTGATTTCTTGTAGGGACTGCCTGTGCTGAAGCAGAGGACGTTGACGGTTCCGTCGTACCAGCCGCAGTCGCAGCAGTACTCGTCGTCGCCATTGACTGCTGCTGCTGCTGCTGTTGCTGATTCGTCTCGGCAGTCTCGTGTACGGGTGCTTCCTGCACTGTGTCGACAATTTCCTCGTTCGCAACTGTCTCGTTTTGCACTACAACTTCCGGAGTGACGACGTTGGTCGGTTTATTTACACTGGTCTGGGGCTCCGCGCTGGCACATGAGCTACTACTACTGCTTCCGGCGCGGACGATGACGCTACGCTCAACTTTACAGCTACTATTCGAGGATTTTGGCGGACTGCTACTTGTACTACTGCTGTTACTTTCTGTGTCCATGGGTTGGTTGATGGGGGATACAATTATAGGAGCGCGGCTCGTTTGTTGTTCAGCAACTACCATTGGCGGTTGCACTGGTTCCGTTGGCTGATTGTATAAGGATCTTGGTTTGTCCTAGAAATAAGATTTAGAAAATATTAAAACAGATTTTTGGTTATTTTACGCTATGGACTACAAATAAAAATGATAATAAATTTATAGTTCATAATATTGCTAACAATTTAAATGCCATAAGTTTATTATCAGAAAATTACCTTTAAATATTTTAAATTATTATTAACATAAACCACTTACGTTATATTTGCTTGGTCCAGGCTCACTGACCCCGCTAGGTCCGGGTGCGTTACTCCTCCTCTCCGCATTAGCGGCCGCATTACTGTGATGTTTGGCCATCTGTTCGAGCGTGTGGCCCAACATCAATCTCGACGAACTAAGCTGACTCTCGGCACCTCTGGTTGACAATCCTAACCTCGTAGGTAAACCCTCGAGGGTACTCGATCCGGGCGCACCACTAATCGTAGGCCGAGGCATACCGAAGAGATCTTCACGTTTCGAGTGTGGCTGCAAGAGATGCGGTTGATCCGCTAGGGGCAGTGCCTCAGACATGGCCGTGTCGAAAGGGTCGACTGATGGACAGCCTAGACAGAGGGTCGAGTCCGAACGCTGAAGGAATGGATGTTTGCGGCCCTTGGCTGTGCTGTTCGTAGTGTCGCGGTTGCTGGTCGTACTTGAACCGTACGGGATGTTCAGAAGGTCCGGATAGTCAACTGAATCAGTTTCCATACTGGGGTTTGCATGTAAATTGTCCTCTTCGCCTTCCTCGTTGTCATTCTCGTCCTAGGAAAAGAAATTGTTAAGAATCGAACAATTTCGTCAACAATATTGTATATGCAATATTTACCTGATCGTTCCAAGCAGAATCGGAAGATTCTTTCTGTGTGTCGTTTCTCGTTGTCACGGGTTCGGATAGTGATCTCATGTAGTATATCAGCGCGTCGAAAACGTACACGACGTGACGCAGAGCCGAAACGTCCAGGACAGGTAGACTGTCACGGTGCTCAGCATTGTGCGCTCTCATCAGTGACAGGCAGTAAGACAGGAACTCTCGTCTTGCTGAATGGGCATCCGAGCCACCTTCAACATTATTATTTCCTAGTCAGTAAAAGTGGTTGTAGTAATTGTTTTAATAATTAAATTACGATCTAAGAGGATATAAAACGTGGCACTCTACTACGAAAAAAAGTCACCAACATTAAAAAATTAAAAATATATCAATAAATGAAACACTCTTCCCCAAGATTCTCTCCCTCTCTCTCATTCTTCCATTCGCACAGCAACAACAACAACCATGCACTACTTTTGTAGTATGAATTCCCAAAAAATAAATACCCTCACGTTCTCTACTACTGCGCGAGGCCTCGCCTACGCCGGTGAAGCCGACTGTCAATCGGGTTGATCCCTGCGTCGTCGATATGTTGGACGTCGTGGAGAGACTAGCACGTGTGTTCGCAGGGCCTGCATTGTTCTGCAGAGATAGCGATAAAGCGGCTGAGTTTAGCAGACCGGTGAAGTTACCGCCCGACAGATTAGGCGCGCTGTTCAGCGGATGTTCAGGATGTGCTGGATCGGCGCTGCGGGTGAGGGATACGCCAAAGCGCAACTGGGCTTCTGTAGCGTCCATGACTGTTAGAAGCCATTCCCAGGTAGGCTTCAAGTGGGATTCCAGATATAGCTGTGGAATTGAATCATGTTTGTGAACATGCTTAAAGAATAATGTACGAAACAAAAAATCTTATCGTTTGTTAATTTCTACGAATAAGATATCTGAATGATCGCTTTGTCAAAGTAATATTGAAATAAATGGAATTACAAAAAAACGATAGAAATCAATGTATAATAATTAAACTACTGTAATAGTAATTAAACTATGGATTTTGCAAATGCTTTACTTCTAAATAATAAACTTATAACAATTTGAAACTCACCTGTAAACTGAGTGCATCGACGTACGAGACTTCCAATGTTCTGGGCAACGCGGGCGCCACCATCTTGTAATCCTGCATCATCGTAAGCAAATCAGCGATTTGTCGAATTACGATGCCGAAAGCTCTGGCAAGACAGCTGGCAGTTGTGCCCATGGTGATGGGTTCCTGGGCAGTCGCAACAGCTGACGTACCCGTCGATCGTCTTAGTGATGACGGATCGATGAATACGAGATTGCTACCGCCAGTGACACGGAGACCAGCTGCGCGCGTACTAAACTCGCGATTGCGAATGGCCCATTGCATTGAAACAGGGGCCAAGTTGTTGCGGTGCGATTGGCCGGTGAAACCACTAATGAAAGAATGGAATTTTTAAGTGATTTGGTCGAAATTTATTTGGAGAATAGCTACTTGATTTTAAGAGGGTTCATTTTAAATTTTTATAATAAAATTATTTGAATTTGATTATTTGATACAAAATAAATGTCAATTATGTTTGAAGCTTTCGTTTGCCTTTTAAATTATTAGAAAGTACTCCATGCAATGAAAAAATGTTTTTAATTATATGATATGAAACCCATTAAAAAATGTCCCTATTTCTATTAAAGTAATCAATCAGTCACTAACACCAACCTGCGGCGCTCGAGTTGCTCGTCGCCGATCTGGAACTCCTCGGTGTCCTGCTCATCAGTCTCCCCAGCTTCACTTTCATCATCCTCCTGTTGACTCGACTCTCCAGATTCATCCTCCGGATACAGTAATATTGAGTTCATACCACCGTCCGAACCAGCTGTGGCACCAGTCTGTACACTGCGCTGAGCTGACGCGGCATCCTGGTTGCTGTGGTTATCGTCCGAATCTGATTCAGTTTCCGCTTCAACGAGTAGGTCAAGCTCTGTGTCGGATTCACCATCACCTGCAGGCTCCTCGCCCACGCCACCAGGATTGCTGTCAACTTCACCCAGGGGTTGAGTCGACACTGCTACGGACGATTCCTCGTGTTCGCTTATATCACCGTCAAGGTCCATTGGAACTTCTAAGAATTGGTTTTTAATTTTTAGTTTGTAGAAATAATGAGGGAAAATATAGTTTTTGATAAAGTCATTTTTTCGAATTTGTCCGAAAATAAAATAAAATCAGATATTTATTTTTATTTACCTTCTCCCGGTTCTGTCTCATCCATTGCGGATACATCTCCACCTATCGTGATGTTATTATTTCCTGGTTGCCCTTGCAACGTCGCATCCAAGTTCTGCGAATTGACACCGCTGTGAGGGATCAAAGGCTCGATCGAAAATAACTCCTCCGAACCATTAATAACTTCAATGGCGGAGCTGGTCAAGGTAAACGGAGCAGTTGGTCTAGCCACACCTAATCTAACTGGCGCAATTAAGGAATCGGCAGTTTCGCAGAGTTCCTCGACTGCTAATTTTATCAGTGCTTGGAATATGCGGCGGCATTTCATCAGTGGGGCTGATGCTTGGCTTGCGCTGAAAATGTTTCAAAAATAAAGATGATTGTAAAAATTTACTTGCTAAATAGATTAAATTGATTAGTATTCAAAAGCAAGTCTAATTATTAATATTTTTATTTTTTCCTAATTTGTTAACGTAGAAAAACTACACGTATTTTTTCTGTAATATTTTTAAAATTTAGAGCCATCAAAGTCTTGAATATTGGAATCTTTTAGATCAGAACCAATATTTCACATGATAAATTCAAAATGTACCGACTGAGACTACTACCGTACCGACTTGAGCATTTTATATTAAAATTATATTATTACGGACCGTTTTTCAAATTCAAGACAAACTTACTATCTAACTCTTATTAACATTTAAAAAACTGTGAGTATTATAATGTTTTCATTATACAATATTGATGCCGGTACGATGGATGTCTCTATCGATAATCACCATTATCTTCTTGGAATTATATATGTTTTACTGAGAAAAGCATTCCACTGTTTCGATGCCTACCTAAGAACTAACGGATCAACCATTCCCACTTACAATTGATACTTTTAATAATACATGCTATAAATCTAAACAAAATTTAATGAACTTACCTTCTTCTCTTGGTAGTATTAGGCGCCATTTCAACCGTGAAGATAACAAATATCCTAGCCACGGATCTCACGAACCTTCTCGCCACTGTTGTCGCCTCTTCTATTCTCCCAGGCACACTTTCATTCTGTAGCTCTCTGATCAGTGTCGTCAGCAACGTATCCAGCATCTCAGCACTACACTTAACCAGCAACGAATGCGTAAACTTGTCGAGTAACGCAGTGCCACTTTGCCGGCTATCCTGGCCCTGATCGCCAAACAGCTGTTCACCCGGACTTTCTTGCACGCCTGACATGATTGTGCACTGTACCGCAGGCCAGTCGTTCAGCAATCGTTCCAAAGCGCGACGACTGAAACGCGGTGGTTCGAGATCGTGGTCCGGCATATCAGGGGAATCAGCACCGTTGCCTTCCGAGGATGGGTTTTTACGGTTGCCCGAACTAGAGCGTTGACGAGGCGCCGAGCGGAATTGACGTTGTTCGATCGACTGGCGACCGACAGTTTGCACCAGAAAGAGGAGGATTGATTCGCCTCTGAAATTGAAAATAATTAATGTATGGTTAATACATTGTTCAACGTTAAAAGTTATGTTATGAACTAATAATGTGATTTCTTATTTTTTGTTCATAGTTTAAATGAAAAAAGTATTAAAAATTTTGTTGAAATTAATAATGATCTAGTATAATAATACAACCGATCAGATAAATTCAAATGTATTAATCATCTTTAAATATGGAAATTCTTATTAACCCAATTTATTATTCACAATAAGAATTCCTTATATTTAGGTCAAAGTTTCGAAACACACCTTGAATTAATTTTCGTCACCAGGTCTGTGCTGGTTACTAATCTGCACAACAAATCGTATCTCGCACTCTGTCTTCCAGCAATGAGTGCCCGACACTTGCACTTCTCCCAGCAGTCACAGTAGGCTGTGGGTGAGGTAGGCTTGAGCTTACAATCGTGGCCACGATGGCAAACTCGGGCGCACTCGGTGCAACAGCAAAGTGAGTCAGTGAGACCGCAGGTGCGACACTCATAAATATCCTGATTGATGTGCTCAGCTCCTGTCCAGGTAAAGCTGCAGGTATCGTTGCAGCAAGTGACGAAAAGTGGCGAAAGGTCAGGGCTTGCGTCTGCTGGCAGAATCATTGACGAGCAGTCCTTAGCGTCCTTACCCACGCGCTGTATCGTGTCTAGGATGATCAATGCCGCATGGTAAGCACGCACTGAGACGGACAGCATCAGTGGAGTTTGACCTTGTGCATCTCTGTGGGGAAAAGAATAAAAATTTAGTATATTTCGAATGGAAGATTTAAATTAACTAGAAAAATATGAATAATCACCTAGCCGAAAGTAATTCCTTGAGGTGTGGAGCCAATATTGGATGCTCGCACATGAATTTCAATATCAGTAGTGCATTGTTTCGTCTTTCAACAGAATCTATTATGTAGGTATTGCTTGAAGCAGAACCTGAAAATCGATCGAAAAAATACATTTATTTGTATAATTAATGTTTATATTTTCTTATTAAATGAAATAATAAAAATTAAAAAATAAAATTAAAAAAAATAACCAGAATACAAATATGAATATAATATCAACGTGAACCCACCACTCTTATTCATCATGGTGATATTTGTTCCTCCAATACCAAGCAAAGAGTCTTCTTCGCCCGATGTATTGTCAAAAGCTTCAGGTGGCCAGCTCAGTGTTGGGATTGGTTCTTCTATTGGAGCAGAATTAGTATCAACTGTATTAGTAACTAATTCGTGTTCAATACCTTTAAAAATGTACAATAGAAATGTAATAAAAATAATAATTAAAATTGTAAGTGAAGATGAATAAATGTATAAAAAATACCTTGCTCGCTTTCTTTGTTAGACGTCGAAGCACACATATTAATGCAAGCATGAAGAATATTACGATTACCATCGCACCGTTCATTAAGAATAGATTGCATTTGAACAGAATTTGTTTCTGAAAAGAAAAAATTTTTTGTTAAAATTTATTATAATTTATTTCAAATGATCATACGATCGATCAGTTAACTTACTTAAATCTTGTTCTAAATTAGCGAAAATTTGTTTTACACCATCGTAATCGCATCTTAAAATTCGAGGCATAAGTAAGAGATTATCAAATACAAGACCAATGACAGCAACTTGATTTTTAAGATTCATTGATGGAATATTTGGAATAGGAATGGTAGAAGCACCGATGCAAAGCACCGGTACAAGATCCAGCCAGTTGGGATCACGAATTGCATCTGCACAGTCTTTTGCGACGGGATAAATAGTGCTGTTGCCATCACATAAAATCATTGAACATTCATTATTCTGTAAAATAAAATACATAATTTAAAATATAATCCTTAATATGTTTTTCTTTTAACAAAATTAATTAAAAAGACTTGCCTCTCCAACGCTCGTAAGAGAAATGTTTTGTGGCTGTAGGCCCATGAATGAAGAAATGTCTGATGGAATGTAACAATCTTGGACATATCGTCCAGTACTGAGATTATAAATTACATAAGTTAATTTAGTTCCACTACGCAAAATTGCATGTACACCCTGACCATCAGTAGCTATTGTGAGAAGATTTTCACTAGAACCATCAGCAATATTAATGCGCCTCGGAGTCCGTTGAAAGCAGTCTGGGGCTCGAGAATTTACCGAAGATTTAATTACCTAAAATATCATAAACCATTGCATAAAATCATTTTTTTAATTAAAATTTAGAAATATTCATTAAAGTAATGGAAAAACATACAACTAATTCATCTTTTCTAAGAAGTCTACAATCAGCAAGTAGCTTTGTTGGTTCCTCAGCCGTTGAATCTGAATTATAGTCCTTTTCTTTATTTTCTTTTTCTTTTTCTTTTAAATCTTTTGCAAAGAATTTAACAGCAACATAACAGCCATCAACTTTGATTACTTTTCCTAGGGGAAGTGTTTTAACTTCTTCAACAAAAACTACATCTTTTAAATGCCAATCTTCTTCATCTTTTCGCTCAATATCACCTTCACCTTTCGGTTGCATACGTTTTTGTCGTTCTAAAATACAAGATAATAATGTTAGCCTTTTATTATAATAATTGACATTTTTTGAAAAACAAACATCAAAATATATCCAAGTAACTTACTGTGGTTAGTTGTTATACTTCCAGTATCACTGCACGTACTAGACGCTGGTGATGGTGGAGGTGGCATATCAATTCTATCAGCTGTCTCTTTATGAATCGTCTTGCTACTACTGCTAGCTGCTGTATTTGTACTCGATTCACGCTTGTCCGTAGCAACGTTAGGTGGCAAAATACCAGCGGGTAAAATTTTAAAACGACAAATCGTATCGAAATTCCATACGGCTGATAAAAGCTGTCCTACTTTTGGAACACCATTTGCGATTGTAAAACCAATAGCTCCAGCTTGGTATATCGGGTTATTCTTCATACAAACATGGCTGCCGTAAGTTATATCTGCTGATGAAGCTGCAGATATTCTGTGCTTTCGAGACTTAGCTTTGTATTTTTCCCAAAGTTTCATTCTCTGAGCAAAAGGTAATACACCCCTAAAAATTACAATATTTTTTTTAGTATATTTTCTCATAAAACTACTTATTCTTAATTAACAATATTTTTATTTAAAACTTTAAAATTCACAAAAATTTAAATTATTCGGTTACTAACCACCAATAAAGTGCTCCACTTTCTAATCGTGCAACTGTATAAAGAGCACAGGTATGCAATGAAACTATTTTATCCAACGTAAATTCAGTGAATGCCTGAGCTGGATGCTCCAATCTTGAAGCGATGTGGCCTAAAAGTTCGTCTAGCCAAGTAGCTACTTTACCACTTTCTGTGCTCACGGAGCAGCGAATTGCAGTGGCAGATATATTAACGATTTTCTCATTCATTAAATTTAATGCTACCGTTTTTGGGTGATGTATATTTGGATTCTAAAAAATAATATTAATATGTATTAAAATTGTTATTTCTTATTAAAATTTTAAATAACTCAATTTAATTAACATTTATTAGTACTTTATTGAATATAAAATAAAAAGAATAAAACATACGTCAGGATGTTTGTACGGCTCGGCGTCAGACCATCTCCATTGATAAAGTTGACCAGTCGTCGAGATAGCAATTAACTCGCTATATAGTGCGGCAATATGAACGAATCGAGGAGCAGGGTCGCTGCGTTCGTTCCACCATTCCAATTCCTCGGATATCCACAGGGGGCTTTGAGAAGCCAGTTCTTTTTTCTTGATATCTAAACCAATAAAAAGACATAGACCATAGTATAAAACTTCGTGTACGAATTTGTCGGGTATTTATGATAACAAGTTTTTATTTACCAGGATCTTTTTCCCATGAGTCTTTTAAAGCAGATTCCAACCAGCGCCGTGGGCCAGAATATTGACGATCCCTCCAGTGACTGAAACTATCACGGTCCCTGTTGCGATCTGTTGATCTCTCACTGTCACGATCATTTCCAAGCCTGCGTGATGAACTTCCACGACTATGTAATAAAAAACTAATTTATTATTCGATATTGTGAAGAACTACAGTTATCCCTGAAAAATAAAAATTTACGTACTTCCTCATGCCAGTGTACCCAAAGACATCTTCGGAAAACATAGAATCGGCATCAATGATAACCGACTGCTCGTTACTAAATCCTCCATCTAACAATGATATTAGGTCCTCTGGTACGTAACTGTCCGAGGCATCTTCTGCGTCATCACCTTCTTCATCATCTCTCGACAGTAAATTATTCACTGCCAAATTTACATCTAAATTCGTGCGCTGAAGCTCGCGCATAATCAAGTTACGACTTTTTCCTTGAAGGACCACTTGAGCCTGAGAACAATAAACGTTTGTTTATCACTAAATCTGCTATTAAAGCAATCCGTATGAAATAAAAAAGCGTTTTTTTAAAAAGTAAAAAAATCATCGCATGCAAAGCATCGTCTATATATCTAAAAAACAAAAATCTATGCGAGAAAAGAAATTGGTTTCAACGAACAAGCCACTCCCGTACCTGCGAGATGAGCTCCTCGGGGACGTAGGGCGCGGCTACTGAGACAATAGGCCTAGAGCTGCTTCCGCTACCACCACCCATGATAACTCCTGGTGCTCCTATCCTACCGCTACTGCTACTACCAGTTCCGCTGCCGGCTCCACTGCCGGTAGCACCAGTACCACCGCCTCCACCGCCACCTCGGATAGCCGAGTTGTGGCGCATTATGCGGGCGCGCGAGCGCGATATACCCGCGCGGCTGTTGCTACCACCGGCACCGCCTGCACCGCCTCCGCCGTTACCGCTGTTGCTGTTGCTAGTGCCTCCCGCGGCACCGCCTCCAGCACCGCTGCTGCTGCCTCCGGCACCCCCAGCGGAGGTGCCTGTGCCTCCTCCTGCAGTACTACCGCCTCCACCGCCGCCTGCATTGGCGCTGCTACTCGTACCGCTACCGCTCGGCGCTGAGGACGAGTTGCCCACGTGGCTTTTACTGGTGCTGAAAATTGAGAGTAATTGATTTTATTAGGTTTTTTTTAATATTCTGATGAAATATTGGTATTTCTTTCTGAAAATGGACTATTGAGTTAATATACTCCATTATATAATATCCCAGTTTTGAATTTTTTATTAATTACTTTAAATCATTGATAAAAATAATAAAACTGAAGCAAAATTATGAGAAATACAGTGTAGATTATTATAGTGACCTCAATATCTGCTAAATCAGGCCTAGTTTTTAATAGAACTCCAAATATGTATGACTCTGATTTTAGAATTCTTATACTAGTGAATAGGCAATAACCGAGACGGGACAAGAATACTTAATGAAATTCTAAAAGGTATATTAGGACTTTTCAATTCTTCTATTGTGAATAATGTGTTACATTTGTTGTCGCTACTTTAACATATGAGCTTCTTCTATATAATGATTGACATAGAAAATTAAAAAGTAAACTATTAAACAAAATTAATAAAATAATTTGAAATTAAGAAATATTAATTGTGAATTACAAAATTAGTAAAATAAAACATTTTCATAAAGGAATTTTAATACTCTAGCTTTGAAATTGGAATTTTATTTGGGAAGGAACATAGTTAAATTTAAATTTTTGATTGTCGGAAATTTTGCTTAGAACTATAATATGTACTTTTGTAGATAAAGTTTGAATATAACTTTTCTATTTTTAATGATTTTCTCATGATTTTTAGAGCATATGCATAGTTTTGTTATTATTCACACAGTTAACATATCTGAATAATTCATGAGCAGTATATGCAGAATCTCAGTGGGTCATATTAACTTTACAACAGAACTTAATATTGTTTATTTTCATTGTTAGTTTTAATATAATTTATTAATATATAGCAGATTTTATTCATAGATTATAGTAACTTTTTATTAGAAGTTACTTTTATTAAAGTTAACTTTGAAAACATTGACTTTTTATTATTATTATCTTCTTATTTTTATGGAACTTTTACAAAGCCCGATAAATTATCTAATCTAATCTAATCTAAAATGATAAATAGTTATTGCATTCGTTATTTTGTACCTAACCTTAAAATATACAATTTAAAAACTAACCTAAAAAATTTCATCAAATTTGTATAAAAATAAAACCAAAATAAAATTAAATATGTATAAAAATATAAACATTAACTTACTTTCTACTTGGTTCATTTTTTCGCAAGTCCAATCTGTCATAAAGAACTGTAAAAGCAATACGGCAAATTCTATTATCATCCAATAATAACGCTATGTGCGATGGTCCAACAACAATTTTTTTAACTGATGCTTTTAGTCCATTAAGGGCTGGTGGTGTTACAAAACCATATCGATTAATTTTGTCTGCAACTTCTTTCAACCTGTAAAACATGTAAATTAATTATTAAAGATAATAATTAATTATAATTATCATAATCTATAATTAAATCAATAATAAAAAACACAAATTAGATTGTACAAGAATTATTAATATACTAGAGATTTGAACAGCGCGTGTTGCACGCCCTAACCTGGAAGACGTTTCGACTTCCTGTCTTAGACGTATGCACACTACAGGAACCAATCACATAATGTTTATCTTGGCTTCACAACATCCGGTCATGACTTTTTGTATAATATAAAAAATTTGATAACTATTCATATAGCCCATGAAATCACATGAGTGAATAATAATTGATTAACTCCTAAATTGACTGATTATGCTAAAACTAGTTGTGGGAATGACTGTACACAATGCCAGTCTAAGAATTTATTATTTTTAGTGACATTGGATTAAATAATGTGATTTTATTAATTTAATTCAAAATTTAATCGTTAGCTTTTTAAACTTTTATAATTATTTATTTAATTTTTTCAAAATAATATAATTTACTTTTTTTGTAATTATAAGTGATTTCAATAAAAATATAATATTTATTGATATTTCAATGTTAGAAGCTACAATTAACACATTGTATTGCCATAATTTATGAGAAAGTTAAGTTAGATTAATAGATTCATTATGAAACTAGATTAATTTATACTAAAATTAAATAAATTGAAAAATAACATTGTGTATTTCATATTGCTCATAATTAATGAAAAACATAATATTTTTAATAAACCAAATTGAATGAATTTTAATAATTGAATTTAATTAATTGGATTTCATTAAATTCATTAAGTAAATCATAAAACATATAAGTGCAATATTAAAAATATTGATATAACTAATATTTTCAACAGGTTCAGAAAAACACCTTTATTAACAACCCAGTAATTTTTACTTGATATATTATCAATAACTTTGCATAAATTATAAAGTATTTATAAGAAATATCATTTTATTTTGGATTAGGTAACCAGAAAAATATTAGTTTCTTTTAACTTTATAATTACATAATTTTTTAAATGTCACATCCAATGAGTCATCCAATGTAAACAAACCTAAACTCTCTTAATTACTCCTTAGAAAAGTGTCAAGTTTGCCAGAGAACTAGCAGCGAAACACAAGTACAGAGGTTAATTTATAATAACTTAATTTGGCTTGTTCATAACACATGTTGTGTACTGCAACTAATTAAAAATCTAAACCCATATCTATATTCTATATATCTAAAACTACATACTCCCTCTCCCCTCAGCCCTAATTACCCTCGCCCTGGACATATCCTCCAGGTCCAAACACCCAAATTCCAATATTTCCAAACATACACACATATGCATATAGGCTTCTGCAGTCAACCATTCAGGCAACCTGAAATGACAACCCTTGGGAAACCCAGAGTATAGACAAAAGGAGCAAAAAGAGCCACGACATGCAGAAGAGTTTTGGGCTTCCCGAGTATGGCAGCCTCTCTTCCTCTCTATATCTCGCTCTCTTTCGAACGCGCGGAACAGGCGTCATGTTGCAGAAGTCACACGACCACTCACGCACGCTCTCGTTACTACACGTACGTCGTACGTGTACATACGTAGACCCACGTACATACATATACGTATACATACATATACCCACGTACACACATACGATCATGAGTACACACGCGCGCGCGCACGAGCGCGCTCCAAAACATGCCTGCCAGTCCAGGACACCACCCGGATTGACATCCACGACAACACGTACCTGTCGTTCAGCTGCTCGTCCGTCCCGGGTAAGGGATGGACGGCGAAGTGCACGGAGCTCATGGCGTCTCGCTCGCTGTTGGTGAGCGAACGCGCGCCCTCCTCGTGGGCGGCCGCCCGGCGATCTCCTCTCTTGCTTTATACACCCTCTTCTTCGTCGCTTACTCGATACTTCCTCTCTCTCTCTCTCTCCTTCCTCGACAAACTCTTCCTTCCTGTCTTCACAGCTACCTCCTCCTCGACAACAACGACGACGACGCACCGTACGCGCGACTGTTTCTCTCGTACGCCAGCACGTGTAGAGCCGCGGGCACACTATCACCACCATGCACACCACTTCCTCGTCGTCACTCCGGGCGAAACTTCTCGGCGGCGGCGCGGCGACGTTCGGCCATGTTTCGCACCACACTCATACGTATACACTAAGCTAGGCTAGGCTCTCTCGAGTCAGTTCTCTCGCTCTCCCGTTGTACGCAGCAGCGCTGCTCCGGGGTTCTTCGAGCACACGGAAAGCAAATGTGCAACCTGGGAGCTATGTAATATACAACGACTCGTACGGTTGCCTCTGCTGCTATACGCACGCGCACTCCTGTTTCGGTCTCTCTCTTTCTCGCTCTTTGGCTCGCCTCTCGTAGCTCACTCCGCGAAGACTGACTGGTGGCTGATGAACGGCTACTAGATGAGCTATCTTGCCTGTGGCTCGTAAACCCATCCGATTCCAGCGCCGGTTGCGCTGCTGTCGTGTAATGCTGCTATGTTGTACGTTTCGTGTATTTTTCGTTCCGGTTGTGTGCCGCGATGTTGGGACTTGGGTCACTTGGGAATGTAGTGATGAATCTAGCTATAGCTATAGTTATGGGCAAAGATTATGTTATTGCGAAGGCGTTCGCAAATGCATTAGAATGGGTGCATAGACTAGAAAAGGAGAGAGAGAGAGAGAGAATGGGTTTAATAAGGTTCGATGCTCTGATCGATAATTGCGCTGTTTCTTTTTTGCACGAAAAGGATCTAGCGTTGTGGTGTGTTGATTGGACTGTTAGGTTAGATTTCGTTGGGAAAAATGATGTGGCTAATGTTTTTAGTTGTTATACATTTAAATTTTTACAAAAACAAAATATATACTTAAATATGATTATTATTTTTCAGTTATTTGGTACACTTATGTGCGTTAACTCTTCTGTGATTAAAATTAATTTGCTTTAAGTCTTCAATTTTTTACGAATTAAATGATTAAACGTTGTGTAAATGAAAAACGAAATTAATACGTTTTAGGGTGAAAACTGAAAGGTTATATTCATTATTTGTTTATACTTCTCGTAATTAATTAAAATTATGCTTTATATAAATAAACTGTATTCACATATGAGGCGTTTCATGTCAAATGTCCCAGCGCGGCGCGCGAGCGTCAAATCATGCTATTTCTAACTCGTGT
>JAYJLV010000046.1:21803441-21821205 GCA_036873485.1 Torymus texanus
ATAACCCTCACAATATAATAAATACATACACACCGCCTTATATAAAAATGAACGTAATTGTTTATACACAAATAAGAGTCTGATTATTATTTAACGGAGAATGCAGATAAATAATATAAGTGAACCTTGTAAAGACACTGTGTGGCAACTTTTGTAAACTACATTAAGCACACGATTGTACACGATATTGTACATACTTGCAATTTGCTGTTAGCTATATATATATATATGACACATTGACAGATAACATATATGTCAGAGGAAAAATTCGTGTGCTTTCGTGACATTTCGCGAAATTTTTTACGTATACACCAATCTATAACGATAGTACGTAGTCGATTAGATTACAATACCTGCACACGAATTTTTCTTCGTTACTATAATATAACAAAAAAATAAATAAATAAAATAAAACAAAAAAAAACAACAACCACAGACAGTCGAGAAATAACGCTGACTAATTTTCTTTAAAGGTACCCCACGAGGTAATGTGCAATAATCGCGAGAGAAAAAGCCTGTCTGTAAGTCACCTCGAGCTCGCCCGTCGCACACATGGCTACCACCTGCAAAGGGCGAAACAAAAAGAAAAACAAAAATACGGTTGGATTCTTTGGCCGTATGAAGGCAATAATGGTTCGAACCAAAAAAAATTTGCTAATGCGCTCAGAAAAACTGGAGAAACACGAGAAGCAATTCTGTGATGATATAATCGATTAGATCGGATGGTGATGGTAATGGTGGCAGCCCTGGTCGTACGCGGCGAGCGACGCGAGAGGAGTGTATGATAATAAAAAGTTGGATTAAAAAAGATAACGTATATTATATACAAGTATATGCGAAGTAATAGAGGAGTCGGCACTGCCTAGTGTCGATCTCTTTTTTTTATACCTCCTTAGCGGCCCCTTCTCTCTATTATCTCTCTCTATCTCTCTCTCTTCCCCTACTTTTTTGCTCTTCATTATTATGTCGCGCATATTACTCTCTCATTTTTACCTCTTCTACATGAGTTCTTTGACCTTTTTTTTCCTTATATTATAGCATCTTTCGCCTTCTCTCTCTCTCTCTCGCTCTCGCTCTTGCTCTCTCTATACTAGTTTTTTAGAGGTACGATAAAGAGAAACCATGCATTGTTTATTCGCAAAGTCATAGACACGATCGTACATCATCATCTTTCATTTCTCAGATCACACGACTCGTCACAAAAACTTTATTTTTCTCTTCCCTAAAGATTAAATAAAAAAAAAACATACATTTTTCTTTTTACTAAATAAAATTATTTCTACTACTATTCTTTCTTTAAAATATGTAATGTTGCAACCCCTTTTAATTTATAAAATCCATGAACTCTATTCCACTTTTTTTCTAACTGCACAAAAAGAGTATAAAGCAAGCATCCAATCAACGCATCTCAAGTCAACCATTACACACGCGCATCACACATCATCACAATACAAACAATACACCTCAGATCGTAATTACTTGTAATTAAACACTGTCACACACATAAATAGAAAAAGTAATCTTCTCTACACACTCATGCTGCCCTTCTTTCTTCTCTTATCCCACATTATGTATCTACCTTCATTTTCCTCGCATCTCACACACACACACATACACATACACATACACATACCGATGAATAATACTGCAACAATTTCTCCCTTTCCGAGAAATTTTTTAATCACTGCTTGTATGTATGTATGTATGATATATATACACACATATGAAGAAAAAAAAATCGTAACAATTTTCCCGTCGCGCGCGCGCGGTGATCTAAAAATAGCTACAGCTCGGGTAAATTTAGCCGCGTTCGATCGCGCGGGCGCGCGCAGGGGCAAACGGGGTGAATGCCTCGGATCATCGATCGCGCGTGCGCACGCGTTCGTGTACATATATGCATTCATGAAAATTTTAACGTAACATATATATACATATGCTTGTATGTGTGTATGTATATGAGGACAGAGGAGGTGAAGAGGGTAAAAACAGAGTCGCGATCTTAATGGTGATTCTCTCGTGTCCTAGAATCCCTCGGCTGATCGATTGCGCGTATGTCTGGAAGTTAACCTTTCGCTATGTCCCGTTATGTGTGTAACGTGTGCATTGATAATTTTGCGTAAGGGAGGAGGAGGAGGTGAGCTCGTGTTCAGCGAATTGGATGGAGAATTGTGTCGAGGGGAAATAAAGAACGGATTAATCGCAGCGTGCGGTCGTTTTGAGTAAGAAGAGTTCGGGAATTTCGTGATTTCTTTGGAATTTTTTTGAGTTGAAAATTATATGTGAGCTGAATTAAATTATGTCTACTTTGGGAATTAACGTAGAAATTATCTTTGTTTTTGGATGATTGTTTAATAATGTTTAATTGAGGAATTTGTCGAATGAAAGGGACAGTTTAATCTTTTGAATAAACATTTTTCTTTGCATTTCATTTACATGGAGATTGGTTTTTGAGGAAGTACTTACGAATCTAAAACATTTGAAAGTAAGATCTAATACAGAGTAGAAAAACATGTAAAGGTAAACTTTAGCTTTTATGTTGTTACGAAAGGAGGATACTTGAAAGCAATAATTATTGAGATTAATAGATAAACAAAATTTTAAGTTAATTTTTTTAGTTGTGTTTTCAGAATGAAGTATACAAGGATGATTAAAAGAAGCACACGTTACATAATAAACTATTTGTAGAAGGTCCGAAAAATCAATTAACAGCGTAATTTAGATTTTTAATTATGAAAATTTTGTTCTTTTAATTAAAACGCGATACGTAATGAAGTAAAAATGATCTCATTTCACTTTTAAATAATGTATAATAGAGTCAAATAATACAAGTGCACTTCATCATATTCATTAGAATTTTTTTAAAAATGTTACCTTTTTCTAACGTCACTTGTTACTACTTGACCCTTGAACACCCGGAGATTAATTAAAAGCACACGTGCATGGATATTCATGTACCGAGAAATTTTAAATTTGCAGTTTCTTTCTGTAGATGAATTGTTATAAAAATAACTTAAATACTCTTAGCAATTAAAAAGTTCTTTTTAATGGAAGTATATTAAGAAGAGCTAGAAAAAGTAACATCGTATAAAGTTTACAACAATATACCACACGTCAAATGTTTTGGATTCTTATATTAACACACGAATATAATTTTAGTTTTTCAAGTAGTTTTCCCAAAAATTACCCCTTAAAAACCAATATTTATATTTCAACATTATAAATAACTAGTCTAGATTTTGCAATAATAAGAGAATCCGAAATTAAACAAATGACATGAACATATATTAAATAAAGAAATCAAAAAACCCACATCTTTTCAATTCCCCTTAATTACTTATATCTCCAAACAACCATTAAAAAAACCCCCCATTTAACACACCCCGAACCCAATTCCCAAACCTAAACACACACCCAAAAACTCTTTCTCTTGCTCTCTTCTCTTTCTATACACGTACGCGCGTCTCTATACTACTATCGCTCGAACGCGGCGCAGGCGTCGATTTTCCCGGGCAGTCCGCGAAAAAAAAAACAATCGTCTCGCTCTCGCGCGGGCGGACAATAAAACTTTTTCGAGCCTGTGCGCGGGCTTTAAAAGCATCTCGGGTATACGCGCCCGCGCGAAAGAGAGAGAGAGAGAGAGAGAGAGAGAGAGAGAGAGAGAGAGGAAAAACAGCCCAAGCGAGGGTGAGAAGGGAAAAGTTCAGGAAAGAGAAGTAGGTCAAATATATTTTTTTTACTCTCCTTCTCTCTCGTTCTCTCTCTCTCTCTCTCTCTTTCTCTCTCCTTCAGAGGGAATAGCGCGGAGTCGTCTCGCGAATTTCATTTCATTCGCTTCGACTGCGGAATTACACGCGCCCATGTCGTAGTATCATTTTCAACGCCTCAGTGTATGTGTATGTGCGTGTATGTGTGTATGTTACACTGTCCTTTCCACGACGTGTTATTCCTCTCTTTTTCTCCGTCATTATTGTTATTATTATTGTCATTATACTGTTTTAGTTTTATTATCATTATCACCTACCACCACCACACTATGATTATTATTATTATTATTACGATTGTTAGATATGTATAAAACTGTCTATCTCTATCTGCTCCTTTTCAGCATTTTTCTCACACTGTAATTATTCTGTATACTTATCCGGTATGACGAAGGACTGTAATTTGTTTTTTTGTTTTTTTTTTCATCAATTTTTACATATATACAGTAGAGTTGAGATTGCGGTAAGGGATATATGATTCAGTTGATAATTTGTGCATCGAAATATCAACTTGTTTTGACACACGGATATGTAAAAGCACTTTTGATAGCATGTCTTACGAATCTTTATATTATATATGCACCGTTATGTTAGTTTTATTCTTAAGTTAGTGTCTCTAATAAATGAATATAATAAATATATATAATCATGCAAAAAAAATGGTAAACCTTAACTAAAGGGTTTCCTTGTCAGGTGAATCTTACCATAATCTCAAATATTTATAATACTATATAAATTTGTAAATTACTATTTAATTCGTATACTTTTTTATCCCTATATAATATAGCTAGCTCTAGATTTTATCGAAATACGACGGCAAAAGTTTCGAAAGTCGTATTTCGATATACCTATATACTACTACTACTACAATCAATATATATATATATATGATATTAAATAAACATGTACATATATAATTTATATGCTCGATTCTATAATTAAAGCACGTATATATATTTTTCTCCCCCACTTAGCCCCCCGCATTTTGCTTCGATCTTTTTCATAAAAAAAAAATAAAACATAATTAATTATGTACTTATAATGCATATTGTATTACCTCTTAAGAGTCTGATGTAAATAAATTTGATAGTAAAGTATGTTAATTTGTATTCAGAACTTAATTGCCGAACAATTTAATTGAGTAGACGTGTACGTTGAGCAAAGCCGGTAGTGTAAATGAACTATGATCTCATGGTAAAGATAATACAGAAATTGCTCCATATAATATGCGAAGAAAGTCGAACGAACGATTGCCGATAAATCGATGTTAATAGCTCGCGACAGTTAAAACTGGAACGCATAGTGAATATTTAAAAAAGAAAACCATGAAATTATAGCAATCTGGTCTTTTACTATGAGTGAGTCTTCATTTATTCATAAATATATAATTACCATAATTATGGTGTACTCAAAGAACCTAATAAAATGTCTTCATTCATCATAAGACCAGATTACAACGACCGGCTGACGTTCCACGCATACTGTGCCAGTCCATTCCTCCCTTCATATCTCAACTCAGTTGATCTAACTCATATCTTTTTCTTTTTTTTTTCAATCCGTCTACCACTACACACATCCCCTTCTCTTCTTTGACGAACGACAACAGAAACGCCGCTATGGCTGCTGCTGCAGATAGCGCCGATCAAGAACGAGCGGGACCTCGTTGTCCTGTTCCTGCTCACCTTCCGCGACATAACAGCGTTAAAACAACCAATCGAAACGGACGATACAAAAGGTGGATTGTCAAAGTTTGCCAAACTTGCGAGATCAGTGACGAGGTCGAGGTCCGTACTTGTGTCGCAGTTCAGCTCGCATCTGCCGGCATTAAAGGACTCGGCGATACCCGTTGCTACCAAGCAGTCACATCTTGGACACGTGAGTATATATTGTTGTTGTTGGTTTTTTTTTGGTGGAGGGAAGGGAAATGGTGTGGGAGGGAGAGTGAATGGTTTTCTATGTGGTTGTTGTTGTTGTACGATGGACGAAGAGGTATATGTTTATTTTTTGGTTTTGTTTTGTTGTAATTTAGATATTTTTTTAGGGTCACAGGTCCATCAAAGTATTTTAATGTACTTTTTAGTATTGTTGAAAGGTGAAGTAATTAGTTGTAAATAATTTTTATAAACAATCGTAAGAAACAGATTTAAATAAATTTAATGGTACTTTTCGACCAATTTTAAGTAAAAAGTATTCTACATGTTTCAACGTGCGACTTATTGTTTTCAAGTAAAAAGTTATCAATGTTTCAAAAATGTCGTGTTTGCTGAAGTTTAACAATTTTTTAGTGGAAAACTATTGGTTGTAAGTTAAAAATGTGTAATAACTTTTTTTACTCAAAATGATTTAAAAAAAACGACTATGTTTTTCAGATTCATGAAGTTAACTTTCTCTAATTTTTTGTATAACTTGTTTATAGCTAATTACTTAACCATCGTACGACATTCCGTCTTCGAAATTCTGATTCAGGAAGTCAAAATACATTAAAATAAATTTGATGTATGTTGCTATGGTCTCCGAAATTACCACAAAAATCCTCTTTGGCCCTCGAACTAAGCTATTTATCGCCTCGAGTTTTATTTAAAATTGTTCTTTTATTATGATTTATGGTTTGTTTTTGGGCGTTGAATGTTTCTGAAATATTATTTTGGGCTGTTGTTATTGTGTTTATGAATAGTTTTATGTTTATAGTGTTATTCACTAGCCGCATTATTCATTGATATGAGTCGAGTTACTCATTGCCTGAATTATTCTGTGTAATTTTGGTTTAAGGAAGGTTTTTTAATTCGAGTGAATTTTTATATTTTAAATTTATTTTAGATGATACTTCCTTGATAAACATCAATATATTTGTTAATTTATTTGATTAGACCTTTTAAATTTATTGAAATTTCATACAAAGGAAAAGGTAATAAAGGTAATCCCAGTCAGCAAGAGATTTTACATTTAGTTTGATTAAAGTCCCCTCTAATACTAAGAATTACAAATTCTTTGCAGTTGTTAGGATTAGTAGGCTACTAGATATCCATCGACACGAATAAAATAGAATAGATTTTACTTGTAAATATTTATAATTACATAATTTATAGTACCTAAATTTTCCTCTTAGCTAACAAAATACAAGTAAGAAGTATCAATATTACAGTCGACGTAATAATGAAATAGATTATCAAGAAGAATTTCTACAAAAAATTTTACAATACAGTGTAATCAACTATTTATCAGTCAATAGAAGGGTTAAACAAAGAGTACAATGTATTTCCACACATGCTCGCAATCTAACTTCTCTTTCCACAGTTACCTTTAATCTCAGCATTCCTATACAAGACTAAAAAAGAAAGTACCAACACTTACTGATACTGTCAATAAAATGATACACTATCAAATCTAATACTATATCTTTGGCAAATTTTCAAAATTTCACATATTTCGAGTAACCAGACCTAAAGACAGACTGTGCACAACCGTAACGTATACATTCCACCTCCAATACGCATATATACCTCCTACTATATATCCCGAAAGTCCGGAGGATTTATTTGCCCGGGGATATAACTGCTTTAGCACGCGAAAGGGGGAAGAGACATGACTTTGGATCAAATCGGAATTACCGAGATCTAATGTGGATTACGCGATTTTAACTTGAATCCACATCTGCATATATGGGGGCGGATCTTATTGCAATTTGGTTATTTTATTCATTCCGAGACAACGTATTACATGTGACCAAAAAGTTATCACGCTGCTTTTTCAAGTATTATTATTTCTTTCGTTGTTTTTTACACTTGTTTTTTGGTTCATCGCTGTGTTTAACGTGGCATGGTTTTATTCAGAATGACTATATATACATCAGCAATCATATTATTATATTAATCGACCTGTACTAACCAGCTCATATCTATACTTTCATCCACACTAACCAGATAAATAAACTCATCGGTGACGATATTAGTTTAGTTTGATGTTGTACTTTGATAAAACAACAAACATATAAACTAAAATGATACATTTTTTATGTATCTACTTTTTACAGTTAAGGGGGGACACCACCTTGGACGCCCGAAAATCACAGGTATCGTTGTGCCCTTATTTAATGGAAATAACAAGGTAAATTACAATAAAATTCACACTGCGTCCATAACGAGGAAATCGACTGTTTATTGGTAATCTTCTTTTTTTTTTGCTGTTAAACTAATATTTGTTTGCAGAACAAAAAAAAACAAGATTAAACGATTAATAATCTTATATACCTATAATCTATTAATGTAATTTACCTTCGGTTTGCAACACCTGCTTCATATATATTTAATTGTGTTTTACCAGTTTGACTAGAGCGTGTGATATTATTTATAGAGATGAAACCATACATATATGCATAATATCTGTATTCAAAGTTATATATTTGTATTATGTTCAGAATTTCAACTTCCCCAGAAAGTTTTCCCGCCGACGCAACGACGTGTTGTTATGTCCACGTATAATATATACATATAATATACATCTCAATTGGCTGCCACCCTGGATATTAATTGTGTCTATATATATATTAACTCCCACGTTCAATTTTTTTTTTCACCCCGAGCCTCAAAATTCTTTGTTCTCGATATTTCCTTAAGGTGGTATCCTCTCTTGCGATCTATATATTCTCCGTCAACCAGCAGTTAATATATACCCATCGTTGTTGTTATTGCTGTTGCTGTGTCATCAACGTTCACAATATTATTGTAAATGAATTAAAACACACATACGCACACATACGAGAGTAAACACATAACGAATGATGAGTTCATATGGTTTTTTTCTTTGATCATTTCTCCGTTTTTTATATACCCACAGTTGACACAAACACATACACCCACACGAATTTCCACTATCGTTTTGATGACAACCACAAATGACTACAAATACTTCTTTGTATCAGAACTGCTTTAAGAAAAGAAGAAAAAAAAGAATCATGACGCCACGCAACGTTACTCGCATCCCACCAGCGAATACACTCACATTATATATATATTACAGCCTGCGACTCTTACACATTGTGGAACGAGCGAGCATCTCTACTTATTATACCTCGGAGCAGCAGCGTTTTATTTATTCCATTTGCAACGTATGTGTATATGTATGTGTGTACGTGGGTACACAATCGTCCACTCGAGTGGAAAAATTCAAGTGTTGCTTCTGTGTACTCACAATCTCTTCAGACACACACATACATACAAATACGTACATATAAATAAATAAATAAATATATATAGTTGCATGCATATGTGCGTGCACGTACTAGCATATATATGTGGATTGTATTATGTGTACATCGCGAGGCATTTGACAATTGCAGATGATGTCCTTAAGCGGGGATGTGATGCCGCAGTACAGACAAGAGGCACCGAAGACACCACCGCACATACTACTCCATTATTGCGCGTTCAAGGCCATCTGGGATTGGATAATCCTCTGTCTAACGTTCTATACGGCGATAATGGTACCGTACAACGTCGCCTTCAAGAACAAGACCAGCGAGGATGTCTTCCTCCTTGTTGTCGACACGATTGTCGACGTTATATTCTTCATCGATATCGTCCTCAACTTCCATACGACTTTCGTCGGCGCCGGCGGAGAAGTCGTCTCTGACCCCAAGGTCTTTTTTTTTCTCTCTCTTTTTCTTTTTTTTTGGTCGTATTCTGATATGTATTTTTTTTTTATTAGTGGTTTGTTTCTGGGGTAATTGTAGTGATAAGAAAATTCATTTCTTTCCAAGGAGGGAAAAGTCTTTATATTCTTATCTCTCGTGTGTATATTATATTTTTTTTGTCTTTTGAAGGGTAGCAAAAAAAATGTTCTTATCCTTCGACAATATTAGCTTGGTGTCCTTGTTAAAAGTCAGTTTGGATGTATAAATATGCAAACAAAACCATCCGTTAAATTACTTGTAACAATGTACAAACATTGTTATGGAAAGCATCTTTTTTTTATTACGTTTTTTTTAGATTTCAATCAACTGCAGATTAAATAAATATTGATACCGATAGAAATGCCACCACTATTTATATAAAACAGAAACGGTATTTTTAAACTGTGGTATAAAAAATTTTCTATCAATTTTCGTACATCCTACGAAAACAAACATTTTTTACTGTATTTTCGTGATCGAAACATTTGCAAAAATACATATTATCAAAGCTGTTGCTATTTGAAAAAGCAAAATTACTTTTCTCTCATATCTCTAAACTTCATAACAAGGATATCTTTCGCAAAGTACAATTTAAGTTGACCGGCGATTTACTCGAAAGTCGCCTCTACTATTCTCGTTTAGATGTCAAGAGAAAAATTATACATTCGCGATGCGCATACACGAGAGAGCAAAGTAGCTGTGCATCTCGAGTAAACTACAGCCGCGAGGGAAAAATGCACACGCGGTCTGAACTCCGGAAAGATACATATAAATTTGAATTCCGCGTGCTCTCTGAGTTTTGCGAATTTTGTAAAGAAATTGAGAAATGCGAGAGTGAGAAGTATGTATATGTCTGAAACTTTTATCAAATTTGTATGGAACGAAATGTAAAAGTTTAAAGAATTTCGAGTTTGAAGAAAAGTCAAAATTAACTTATCCTATTACAAAAGTAATTTAAAAAGTTTTGAAAAAAATTAATTAATACAATCCAAGTATAATTTAAAGTATAATAGACTGACAAAATTTGTCTTGCATTGTTTTCCTAAACAGGTGATAAGAATGAACTACCTGAAGTCCTGGTTCTTAATAGACCTGCTAAGCTGCCTGCCCTACGATGTGTTCAACGCCTTCGACCACGACGAGGACGGAATTGGCAGTCTCTTTTCCGCCCTAAAGGTCGTGAGGTTACTGAGGCTCGGCAGAGTCGTTCGCAAGCTCGACAGATACCTCGAGTACGGCGCGGCGATGCTGATACTCCTTTTGTGCTTCTACATGCTCGTCGCCCATTGGCTCGCATGCGTTTGGTAAGTCGGGAGGTTTTACTTTTTTTTTATTATTCACCAGAATGTTTCCTATGTTTTATGTTAGTTAATCATCGAAATTTTTACCGAAAACTCGTTTAATTTAGGGTGGAACCAGTTTCAATTTCAGAAACATCCATCGAAAAACATAGAAATGCCAGAACAAATAAAATTCGGAGAAAATCGATGTTTAACAAAATTATTCTTTTTTGTGTAAATCCATTACGTGAATTTACTAAAACTAATTAAAACACACTTTTTTTATGTGGATCATTTTTTACTACAAGTTATATTTGCCAGTTTAAAAACGAAACAGCTAAAAAGGTCAAAAATGGACGTTTTTTGGCTATAACAGCACAGAATTTTAGTTCACACTAAAATGTTAGAAACAAAAATTCTAGATAACAATAAAACGAAACTTTTTATTATTACAAGTATTTGAAGTGTTGTAATTTTCGCTCTGGTAAAAATATTAGATTATCCTGTGAAGTGCGATCGTGCTTATAATGTTAAAACGAAGTTTTTACATAGGCCCCCTAGTTTCTCACGTGTTTAGTATTTGGAAGATAAATAGGATTCGGATTGGTTGATTGTGTAGTAACGATGTGTTTAGGAAAAATAAATGTAAGTGGGTCGAAGAAAAGGTTTGAATGTTTCAGGAACGCGTTACAAAAAAAGAAATGATTTTCTATGATGTACCCTTATCAAACCAGTTTAGCATATATTATTGCTTGAACATTCACTGTTTTAATTAATATTTTGACCTCTTAGTAATGAGAAAATTGAAAACTACAAAAATACGTGTAAAAGCGAAGTTGATTTGATTTTATTTTTACTGCATTTTCCTAGATTAGAATATAAATTTTATTCTATATAAAAACATTAGTCACAAAAATATCTTAAAACATATACAGCAACTGTTCTCCATCGATTAAAGATAATATTTTCATCAATTTACGAAATTATGTTATCCATCTAACGCCATTACCTAGCAACCCCAACGTTGAAATTTTCCCACAACCTATTCCGCCGATATTTACCCATAAGGTATACCGATAAAAAAGTTTTTATATAATGCAAATCCTATTGGCTTTTCAAGCGAAGTTTTCGTAACTAGGTAAGGAAAATCGGTTAAAAAAAAAAGAAAAGGGCGGAAGAAGAAACTATATACCTATCGAGGCTCGACGGGTATCTAAGAAGTTTCACCGGTAGAACTGAATTTCAAGTTCTTCCCTTCCCTTTCCGCGCATATAACCGGTTGACTTTTCCACCGCGGTCTTCGCCTCCTAACTTTTTGAGTAATCGGGGCTTTTCGACGTTAAAGTCTACGGCGTGGGACTGAGAGAAAGAGAGAGAGAGAGAGAGAGGGAGAGAGAGGGAGAGAGAGAGAAGCCAGTGTCATATTCTCGCGCTCGAAGTCATAACTTTTAAATGAGATAAATGAATATATATATTCGCAACAACGTCGTTTGGAGATAATTAAGCCGCGAGAGTCTTTGCGACGGAGGCTGAGTATAAATGCTTGTCATTAAATTATTCGACGATCGGAAGTTATACAATTTGACGTGCGTTAAATAGGATTATTGTTGTGATATGGTTAACTAAAATTTTAGAATATACGTTTCTGGGTTAAAAGTTTTCGAATTGTTTTTTAATAATGTAAACAATTTCATTAATTTAAAGATATTTATTTTGATATAGTATTAATATTCCAATTTATGCAACACTCACCGCAAAAAGCACAGTCTTCAAGTTTTTATAGCGCAGTTAATAACCGTTTTTATCGATATTTCATGTGCAGATTTTGTATAAAATTTTTGAGAACCTAATATTTTAAGGTTTATTTTGATTATGTATTGTATAGTTATATAAGACTTTGATGAATTAGGCAATCATCGCTACAGTGACCCATGATTGGCAGAAACTTGATTGGCTGCCCTTCAATTTATTTTTTAATTTATCCAGTACCATAGAACTTCCATTGTAGTCCTGTCTAGATAATTTTAAATGATTAATTTTAAAGTATAGATGTGAATTTGCAGAGATTCCAATTTTCATGAAAGCTCTGCATAATTTAATTGTGTAAACAAACAGTTGTCTATTCTCATGAAAATTTGCAAGCTACAATTATAATTAAAACATTGTTATATCAGCCAAATAATCTTTAAATCATCAAAGTTTATAAAGATTATGTTCATATATTATTCGCAGCATAATATATTTTACTTGAAATTTTATAATTCGGTCGTAGTATAAAAAAAAAATTATCTGGACTATCTCCACCAATGCCACCTAAATAGTTTGAAAACATAAGAGTCTCGCACGCTATATAATCTTTATTCTCTTACGTATCCTTGTCCAAACATTATTTTATCAAAAAAAAGCCAATTTCATCTTAATAATCGTAAAGGAGGATATCCACAGCTTCCCCGAGTAAATATATAATAAGGAATCATTAAAGAATGTTTCTAAAACTAATAGAAGCTTTCAGAATCCATGTAAACTTAAACATCTACTTACAAATTTACCTGAATATAACTATGGAGAAATATTTAAAAAATCATTTTTTACTTTCTTTCAGTTCTTTCAGTTCTTCATTTAAAAATCCTATTCCTAAAAGAAACGAACAAAGACACGCATACATATATAGCGTGTCAAATTAGCGCTAGTACTACTGAATTTTGCATGAAATCTTAATTTTTCTACTTATTTCAGCAACCTTCACCCTTATACTTATTTCCCTTTCTCCTCCATTTCCCAGGATTACTTTGTTCCTTTTTTTTTGTAAATTTCATATTTTGACAAGCTCAACACAATATAGCATTGGTTTTGTACGTTGTATATATTACATATATCCGTAGGCATCTTCTTTTATCCCCATACCCATGCATACACATATATATTATATATATATATTTACCACAACGCTACGTGCGCATTATATATTCCAGGTACTCGATAGGCCGATCGGACGCAGACGCCGGCGTCCAGTACTCGTGGCTGTGGAAGCTTGCGAACGTCACGCAGTCGCCCTACAGCTACCTCTGGACGAACGCGAGTACGGCACCGGAACTCGTAGCCGGTCCCTCCCGTCGCACTATGTACGTCACCGCCCTTTATTTCACCATGACATGCATGACCTCAGTAGGCTTCGGTAACGTTGCCGCTGAGACAGACAACGAGAAGATCTTTACCATCTGCATGATGATCATCGCCGGTATGTATACGCAACTATACGTAGTATATATATAGCTTCTAATTCTTATTTATGCATACTTTTGCATTTATCTCTGGTTTATATAATTTGCGTTTATTTACAAGACAAAATTATGTGTATATAGCTTTCACGAGCTGGGTAACAACGTGATAACATATATATTTTAAACAATCTTTTGTTTATGGTTTCATTCGAAGATGGTCACATATATTTATGCTTGTATATCACTATACTATACTTCACTCATTCATTTATTTATTTTAATTAAGATTTCGCACAAGTGTTTCGATTACCTTCATTCTATACACACATTCATGGTAACGTATTTTGTTTTCAGGTCGAAAATTAGACGTCTAGTGAAATCATTCATCTCTCTATCTCTGTAGTTTCATGGATACACATACATGCATATCATCTACATGTACATACAATCACATACGTAGGCATCCGAATGATCACACTTATATTTTATTATTTCAAAGTTATTTATTAACATTTTTAATTCATTTTATAATATAGTTTATACAAAAAATATATATTTCGTTCAAAATTATATTCTTAATCCAGTGTAGTATTTATACAATATCATTTATTCTACATACTCTTAGATTTTTCATAATTACTTCAAATAATGATATACTAACAATAATAACAGTGCATATAGAAGAAAAATCTTCAACCACGTTAAATGACTCTGTCCACAGCCTTGTTATACGCAACGATATTCGGTCACGTGACGACGATCATCCAGCAGATGACGTCGGCCACAGCCAAGTACCACGACATGCTGAACAACGTCCGGGAGTTCATGAAGCTACACGAGGTGCCGAAAGCCCTCAGTGAGCGCGTCATGGACTACGTTGTTAGCACGTGGGCGATGACGAAAGGTCTCGACACAGACAAGGTCCTCAATTATTGTCCCAAGGACATGAAGGCCGATATCTGCGTTCACCTCAATCGCAAGGTCTTCAACGAGCATCCTGCCTTCAGGTTAGTTGATTTTTCTTTTCTTCTATTTGATTAATTTGTTTCTGATAATTTCGTATCGATTGAGTCTTCTATATGAAATAAGGAATATGATATATCGATAAAGTCTTTAGTGAAGTTGTTATGAAGATAATGTATTCGATTAAGCTCTCAAAATGAGTCAAATTCTATAATTAAGAATATATAAGTTTTCTCTTAAGAAATTCAGTAAATGAGCTTATATTAGATATTATATATTTAACTTTAAATTAAACTTCAATGTTAGAATCAAGTATAAAATTGAAAACTTCTAACTTTTGATAGAAATAGAAGATTATCTTAAGCTCGTTATAACTAATTTTAAATCTTCAATCTTAATTATCAACTTCTTCTATATAATTTCTTGAAACCTTTTGCTATATACCTTTAACAACCACAAAATAGAGTATTATTTTTATATACCAAGCATTTTTAAAAGTCACATATATTAATTTTTATTTCCAAATTCCAACGGCATAATTAATCAAATCTTCTATCAGCCGTAATACCACCCGGTAAGCAATAATAAATTTCTTCTCTCTACCGAATCTCAAAATACGAAACATTCTCTCTCTCTTTCTCTCTCTCTATATATATATGTGTATATATATATACACTTCTATTTCTGTCCCGAATATTAAAGTTAGATAACAAGCGATATACGCGTTGACGAATATAAGAGCCATACACGGTGACATATGCCCAATGTGTCTGTTGTTCCTAACATGGGACATACACACACACACACGTATACTAATATTCGGCATTTACGTGTAATATTCGTGAGAATCAAGGGTCACAGCAAGAGAGAGAGAGAGAGAGGGTAACACATCTGTACAGCTTGACCGAAGTGCTATATATATATATATATATATGTAACTTGTTAACACGTACCTTCTCTCTCTGTCTCGCTCGCGTGACGGTACTTACTCTTAATTCGGACGTGGGACGAGAAACACTAACGTCAAAGTGCTCGCGCATGTAGAGGCGAATTTTGGAATCAATATATATACGAGCGTGATGGTCATTGTATGCATTGTACGTATATACAGTTTCGTTGGAGTCGATGAGGTCGAGATGTGACGGTTCATCATGCGGTTATCGTTTTAGATTGACGCGAAATTTTCTGAATAATTGGTGATTTTTCAATAATTTTCTTAATAATATGTGGGATAGAATTGAAAGATGTTTAGTTGTGAAATGAGCTAATGTTGATTTGAAATTTGGAAAAATGAGAAAAGATTTTTTGTAAACTGATATAAGTCTGACTGTACACGATGTGTGTCTACTTATACGTGTATTGAGCGCGCTAAGAAACTAAACAATCTTCTTTAGCTTTTTCTACGTCTGAAGATGATTAATATATGATTAAATAAAAAATATGTATATATATTTGTTGGAATTTGGGTATTATTATTTGATACCAAAAAATAGTCTGTTTTCGTTGCAATTTTCATACAAATTACTCCTATAAACAAATGTTATTATTAAAAAAAAAAGATAAATCATTCATCTCTTTTTTCATGTCAATCAAATATTATTTGAACAAATAATGCATGAACAAGCCAGAAACTTTCTCGATACCGTATTCTCTGACCTAGATTCTTTAAAATCAACATTTGATAAAACAAAATAAATTTATATTGCTCTTGAACAAAAGTACATATTCTCAAACCAAAGAAACATTGCTCATATAACTAGATATCCTACGTAAAAACTACAGGTCCAGCAAAACACAACGCTTTTTTATATATATATATAAATACAAATAACGTTGACTCTATGTAAAAACTCCCTACTTATACAAAGCTATATATCCAATAAATACCCTCCCCTGAAATACCTTCACCTGTGGTATACCGAAAAAAAAAAAAAAAAAAAAAAAAAAAAAAAAAAAAAAAAAACAACAACGACATATTCGCCCCACTTCGTCAACAGATTAGCATCGGATGGTTGTCTACGTGCCCTGGCGATGCACTTCACAATGTCACATAGTGCACCTGGCGATCTTCTCTATCATACAGGCGAGTCGATAGATTCGCTTTGTTTCATCGTGACGGGTAGCCTTGAGGTTATCCAGGACGACGAGGTTGTCGCCATATTGGGGAAAGGCGATGTATTCGGCGACAGCTTTTGGAAGGACAACGCGGTTGGACAAAGTGCTGCTAACGTGCGCGCCCTGACCTACTGTGATCTACATACGATCAAGAGGAATAAGTTGCTCGAGGTCCTTGACTTTTATCAAGCGTTCGCCAATTCGTTCGCCCGTAATCTCGTGCTCACCTATAATCTTAGGCATAGGGTAAGTTATAATTGTTGTGAAATTATTATTTTCTACGAAGCTATATTAGGTGAAATTTCATAGTTTAAATATATGTTTGGAAATATTTTTGTTATGAGGCTGGAAAGTATTTTTTTTATTTTTTTTTGTGTGTATTCAACGTAAAATATTTTTAAATATATTTATTGCTTCGAACAAAATACGTTTTATTTTTAACGTTATATTATAAATCAGTCTATTTTCTTTTTTTAAATTATTCAATAATATGTATAAAAAATGATAGAAAGCAAAATACTTCATTTAAAAATCGGCGCGAGGTCAAGGACGAACCATATTATCGTGCCTCACCTTCAGCTCATAATTAAATTACAATCAAACAAACAGAATATATCTCGTCCATACGAGATTATATCTAAGAGTGTATATATATATATATATATATATATATATATATACACACACACACACAAACACACACACACACACACACACACACACACACACACACACACACACACACACACACACACA
>JAYJLV010000046.1:21831362-21844580 GCA_036873485.1 Torymus texanus
TTTATTTAGGTCGAAAATGCTTCCATTTGATTAGCATGTTAACCAACGAAAATGGTTAATTTTCTACCAGGGTAACGATACCTATATAATAAAAGTTGACGCAACGCGTGAACCTAAACTTAAACTAAATATCCACATACACATGATAGAACCTCTACCTTAAAATATAGTTAATAATAATTGATCTTAAAAATCAAGTAGCAAACGTTAAAACCTAACGATACCTAACAGGTGAAAGTCGATCTGAAACTGGAGGTTCAACGTGTGAACCAGCGTCTAGCAAAGATCGAGGACATGCTTCAGACCTTAATGTCGCGCATACCAGCGCAGAGTCCACCACAGACGGTCTCGGCCGCGACCTCGCCACCACCTGGCGCGAGTATCCCGTCCTCACCGCCGCTGCAACAGCAGCAGCAACAGCAGCAACAGCTACAGCAGTCGCCACCTGCGCAGCGTAGTCTGAGCGCTATAATGGTCGCGGCGATGTCTTCCTCGGGCAACGGTGCCGTCATGACGAGCGTCACTCAAGCCTCGGCTATACAGAGCCCCGTAGGCGCGGTGCCCTCGCTCGTGGTACAGAGCACTACGTCCAGTCCCACGAGCGAGAGCAAACCCGCGTCGAGCGGTGCTAGCACGCAAACCAGCGCTCGTGAAAGGTGAGTCTCGGAAATGATGTTTTCTGGTTGAACGGTGGTATGGGAATGATAAAGTGATCTGTACATAGCAATGAATCATGTGTGGCCGGTGGATACACTCGGATCAACTTTGAATTTTTTTTTTTAAAGCGCATTTTTTCTTTACATCATAATGTGTTCGATTGAGAATTTATACCGGTGCAAATCAGCCACACATGCCAGCCTTAAACCCTAACTCTTTTTCTACAAATGGAGAGTATGTCAATCTATGGAATGAAATAAAAACTATCTCTTTGTCTTCACCCTTTAGGAAGTAAACTTCCCCTTCTAAGATGAGCAAACTATTGCATATATTCTACTAATACCTAATATTGCACCAAACCATATTATAATAAGTGTAATATATCTTATTTCCAGTGTACTCTTTCAAGCACTATCCTATGATCTTTCATAGCTCTATCAGCATGTCCCATCTAGAACACCTTGACATTAACACTAAACATTTCTACACTCACCTATCACAATATAATCACGAAATTTATTAATTATGCTATTATAAACTTAATTATTTTGTATTGAAATAATAACGTTTGAATGAATTACTCATTCTCTCATTTTATTGATATGAATTTCAATCATTGATTAGTAATTTTAATTAATTTCATTGAAATTTATGATAATTGGATATACTAATATGGAAACAATTTCTGATCAAATTAAACGGTGAATAAAAAATCTTTCAAAAATTTATTTGGTAACGCACAAAATTGTTCACTTGCTTTTTTTATAAGTAAAAATAGCTATAAATTATTAAATATATTAAAATAGAATTAAAAGTTTAGAAAGTTAGTGTTATGTTACACTATCTGGATACAATTATTCTGCATGATTAATGTCCATTTCCTCTAAAGTTTCCAAAATGTCTTCTAAAGAAAGTAAATAATACGTTCTACAAACCTATCTACAGACATGTATCTCTTACTTTATACATGTGCATGTCGACTGCAAATACCTAGGTTGTAATATACTAAATTATTGTAAATATAACATGTTATTTAAGAATAGAAAACACGTTTTATAACTGTATACAGTTGCTCTATAAAATGCCCGTAGTCTACATTGCATTATTGAACGAATCACTAGTATAGCAAAACTAGATTTAATGTAGGAAATCAATGTGAATTTCAAAGTGCATGTATGTATATATATATACAAAGTGAATGATTCTCTAATAATCTGTTTTTCAAATGTATTAGAATATCTGCTGTACATTAAAATAACTTAGTGTAAATTCATTCTATTTATACAATGAAAGTTGTAGATTGAATATATATTTTCTAAAAACTAATGGTGATTTTTATAAAATAAATCGTTTAATTTAAAAATACGGTTGTACCAGCCTCGCCAAAAGTTAGTTTTTAAAGTTAAAACTGTCATGAATAGCAAGCCTACAAAAAAGATTCATGTTCCTACATTTTAGCTGCCGTGTGTAAATTTTGAAATATCTAAAGTACAAGATTTTTCAAATATATCTAAAGAGCGGTAAAAAAAATTTGTATCTATTTTTCAAAATAACGCTTTTTTCTATCAAAATTTATTTGGCATCACCCTTCTAAAGTTTTTGTCAAGCTCTAACTATATGAACTTTGGAAACTAACATAACTCTTAAAATCAAACCATTATTTCTGCAAATCAAAATTTACACATCTATGGGAAAACATAATTGGAATGTTACTAAGTTATATCCTAGAATATATAATAATTCGATATACGTATAATATTTCAAAACTTAAGTTTAAAATAATTTTTTTGACATGGCTTGTTGAGACATTTGATCTTTAATAGAAACTTATTGTTCTTTTATTTAATTAACAAATAATAAATACGGAATTACTGTGAATTAATGTAGCATTAGAAAAGATATAATGATACTTATGTTAGCTTTATAATTAATTTTATTTCAGAAAAATAATAATGCTGCACAAATACAAAATTAGATTTTTCACATACTTCATTAATCTATTTCTGTAAAAAATGATGGTAGTCTTCTATTTTCTCAACAAAACATTTCTAGATACAGTTATATTACAAGTTTGTGTACAGTAATAACGATTAAACGTTAAATAATTACAATAATGAAATATTGACAGTCTGTGGACTAAATTCATGCACTTTTTTGTTTTGCTATTATCTGCGCTGCTTTGATCAGGAATTGGGTCCTTATCAGAAACTGGGTCCGTGCTGGTGTTTATAAACCGAAAGAACCGAAAGAACCAAAAGAACCAAAAGAACCGAAAGGGTAGGTATTCAAATTTATTGGGAAGTAAAATTTGTAAAAACATATTTTCAAAACAATTGAAGATAAATAAATCAAGTAAAGGGTAAAATTATACATCAATTTCGTTAGATCCTAATATCAGTATCAAGTAAAATAGTATTAATTTTGTTTATCGAAAAAACATCAACACGTCATAAAGTACCTTCAAATTTCATTGACATTTTCAAAAAATTAATTCATGAAAAAGGATAAGAAGTACAGATCACAAGAAATAATATCGCTTTTATAGGTAAGTGCTTTAATTATTGAACACCAAATTAAAGATGAAAATGTCTTGCTATTCTACATAGGCCGGTTTCTAAAACATAATTTATATATCCAATACGATGATATTTCGTCAGCTTTGATTAATTACTACAATATATTACAGCAAAATACAAACCTAAAAACCTAAGGTTCAAACTTTAAAAGATAAGACTGCACAAAATAACACCTTGCCGAATTTTGCACCAATAACTTATTTTTGCTTATTATTATTTATTTACAAATTATGAATGATAAACAACGCTTAAGGTTTTTCAGACCTGAACTTTGTGCAATAAAATTTTCATCGTTTTTTCAGGTATATAACACTGTACAATATAACAATTTATTTCACCAATACTTAAATAAGTTCAATAATTAAACCACTTGCCCAAAATGAAGCTAATCAACGAACGGTGGCACTGCCCCCTTTCAGCGTGACCTACTGGTTTTTCAGCGAGCCGCCATCGGCGACGGACCGGCTACTGCCACCGAAGGACCAGTCGCCGACGACCACGAGTCCGCCGCAAGCCTCCTCAGGTAGCAGTGTTGGTGGCGGAGGCCCTTCGTCAACTTCCTCGACGTCGATCCACCACCACCACCTGCTACACCACGCGGCATCGACGGGGAGCAGCGAGCGCTCACGCGAACGCCTCGGACAGTCCGTAACGACGACGGCAGGCGAGGGTAGCAGCTCCACGACGACGACGACGTCACAGCAGCAGACGGCAATTGGGCCTCTGATAATGCGCAAGCGCAGGAGCAAATCGCGGACGAAACCTGTGGCGCCACTGGCGCCATTGGCCTCACAGCCGATCAGCCCGTCCGAGCCGACGGAGAGTACGCAGATGCTGCCACCGGAGGAGCGCAGCGACGAGCGCTCCGAGGATGGTGCCGGTACCAGCGGTGGTAGTAGTAGTAGGCCCGAGCGCAGCGAGAGGAAGAGACAGGCGCCGAGGCCCGGTAGAGAATACAACTTGTGAAAGTTGCCGACGAGATGGGATTTTTTTTCAAGGCTAGTGCAGGCGCGATCGATCGCTCAGGTCGATCATCTTGTGATTTTTCGATTCGCCTAAGTATATAAAACAAACAATGATATACACGTACGTCGGGTCACCGTATACATACATGCATACGTACATACACATGGACACTTGTATACAATACGTCTTTTCATTCCCTAAGTCATCAGCCATTTCCATCAGAGCGTATCGTGGCATACTTGTATGATTTGTTCAAATTAATTTTAACAATATCTTTTGTTGTTATTATATTATTATTATAAATTGTGATATTATGATAATTTATTAAATTTTATTAATGAAATAAATTTAGTGCTCAGGGTTAAATACAAGTATATTGCTTATATCTATTTAGGTACAGAAACATTAATATGTATATTGGTACATGTAGTTATAATGAATATATGCAAATGTGGAATGAATTTATTTCATTAATAAATATTGTCTATATAGATATGTCTTCAAATATCAAACCTATCTCTACAGTATATGACATGTACCTAGTCAGGTACAACCTGAACTATTATTCCATTAAATTATACTTTGTTTTTTTTTTTTCATTGCTATAATAATTTAGTAATTAAAAATTCATTTCAATCTAAAAAAACGCCATTTCTGCTCAATTTTCAAAAGAAAAGGTGTATGTAAAATTGTAAATAAATGTATGCAGCGTTACGTTCTGAAATCATCTTCAATTCGCTTCAAACGATGAGAATCCAGTTCTCTCGTTTGTTTCTCCTTGCCATTTCTGCCTATCTCTTCTTTTCCACTTGTATCCCATTTCTTCTTCGTTTTGTCATACATAGAGACAACTTTAGCATTAACGAAAACAAATAAAAAAGCGTGTAAACGAGATGCACTTCGAAGCGAACATTGCGACACACCTTATACATACGCTTCTTTAATATTGATTAATGCGATAAACGATAAAACGCCAGGTTTTTACTAGGACTTTTCGAGTTTTAGGTATTATATAAAAAAAAATAATACGTACGCGTTTAAGGTATAAGGCTTTCGGAGCTCCGCGGTTCCCACCCATCAAACAAAAAATGAAAATATTCTATAGCGCGATGAGTGAGTGAGGAGGAGAGTACGTTCTGTAATATACGAGAGACGTGATAACAGAAGAGTAGTTAATTAAGGGAAACGTGTTTCTGGAACGTTGATATGGTATTCAACTGTATATTCGTGCTTTTTTGATGCTTGTCCCATTAAAGAAAAAAAATTACAGTCAATTTTCTCAATTGCAATAGTTGTTGGTACATGAAAAATACTTTTTAAAATAAGAGTAATGAAAACTCACCATTGATTTATGATAAAGACATAATAACTTGTATTTCGTTTTGGACAACTATTTACCGTTGAACGCGTTCGTAATCAAAAAATCATGCGAATGTACAGAGTGGATACCTGGACAACAGGTAACTTTATGCTAAAAACAAAAAGCGTTATACACAAAAAAGCAGTATGCACGCGTGCATGAGCGCAAGACTTATATACAAAACAAAAATAAAGAAAAATCAAGCTTCGCGGCTTGCGGCAAAACAGCTTTTATTCTTCGAGAGACATCGAATATCATCGGGGGCACGTGCGTGTGTGAGAGAGAGCAAGAAAAGCAAGTATAAGCGAGATAAGGGAAGTGAGAGCTAGAGAAAGCGCGAGAAAGGTAGAAGAAGAGCGAGCATATACTCTAGGTATGCGTGGGCGCCTGCGGGAGAAACAAAAAAAAATATAAGGGAGTCGTACAGCGGAGAGAAAGACAGTCTCGAGATTTCTTTTCCTTCACGAAGGGCATATCTCATGTTTATATCGTTTTTGTTTTGTTAATAACAAACTATATTGAGAATTAAATCATCCTCACGCGAAAACTGGACGTTGTTATATTTATGATTTATGGGGAAAAATGATGTACATGGTTCTTTTACTTTTTCGTCGGTAAGTTAAAAAGCTATAAATGTGATTTATAAGAATATTCCCAAATAAAATTATTATTTGGATGTAAAAAAAGTCTCGTGACTGTCGATTGACTGATGTAAAAAAAAGCTAACTGTACGAAAGACGAAGAAAGTACTCTCGTTCATTTTTTACACTCGGAGACAAACAAAAAAGAAACAAAGGAGCGACTTTAGCGATAAATAGTGCGACGCACTTTGCAAATAAAATTGAAAAATTATGAAAAAAAAAAGAATTATATAATTAAATAACGAATGCATCGCATTGCGCGCTTCGCGTAAATATTGTACATGTATGATAAAAATAATTATTATAAATAAATCGGCGACAGTAGTTAGGCGATAATTTACACACAGACACATACACTCTCGTTATGAAAAAATGAATAAATGAATAAAAGAGGTTTCACGGCGTATAAGATTAAAAAAAAGAAAGAAAGAAAGAATTAATGCTGCTACACAATCGTCGATATTGCGGGCGATAAAAAAAGAGTTTGTAAATTTCTATAGAGAATTATATTAATATGTAAGGCGCCATCAATATTGTTGCGCGTTGCGGAACGCTTTGGATATCTAAGTTTCAATCAGCACAATCGTTCGTCGGAGATTTTTAATGGCGTTTCTTTTCGCCCTGGAATCTCTTGCGAACTGTTTTTCCAAATATCTGAATGAAAAAAACCTGTTTTTTGCTAATCTAACCTTTTGTTTGTGCCGTTCTACGAATGTATAAGAAAGTGATTGTCAAAGCAGGCCTACTAAAGTTTTGATATATATATGCATACGATTTGGTATAGTTTTGAAATTGTAAATTTAAAAAGAAATTTAAAATTTTGCATGCAGTTTTAGTTCTAGCAATTTGTTCGTTTTATGTTACTTTTATTATTGAATTATTTCAAGTTGACTAATTTATTGTTTATGGTTTAAATTATTGTTAACATCAATTGTTACAGAAACTGAATCTGATTAACGGAAGCTTTGATGTAGATATTAGTAATTAACTTCAACAATCGCTTTTTACTGATTGATCTCTTATCGACTAAACCAAATGTAAAAAATAATAACGATAAAATTATCTTTGTTACAAACAATTGTATTGCATTAATTTACAAACATTCCAATTTAAGAAAGAAATTAACATTGTTGTAACGAGAAAAAACTTAGATAGGCCTGCTTAATGAACAAACTATTTCTATAACCATTGTAAAATATAATACAAAACAAGCGTTGATCCTCAATCTTTTACTCCGCACTTCTTTACAACTGCGTTTGTAAAAAAAAAAAAAAAAAATTGTAATACAACCTCTCTTTGATTTGCAACCTTTATCGAATAATCACACAACAATCTATTGGCCTTAATTAAAGTGAGAACTATATACAATACTCGCGCGACACAAATGATATTTCGTTCTCGTTGAGTTACACACGTGCGTTATATATATATATATATATATATATACACACTGTGCATCGAGATGGGAGCGCAAAAGCGTATAATAGGGTTATTACGAGAAAGGACCTAATGACAAAAAAAAACTTAATAATTATATTAACAAAAGTATAAATATATTATAAATAAAAACGAGGAGTATAAACAAATCCCCCCCGCGGACCAGTGTTGAATCGAGCGAAATGTGCAGCGCGGGGGTGCCAAAACAGCAATACTAGATGTACATAAACGAAAGAGAGAAGAAAAAGGAGCGAGATGTAAGAGAACGCGCTATATACTTGTAATTACAACTGTGTACATAACTTGAGTAAAAAAAAAAAATACGCATGCGACGAGTTATATAGAGAAAGAAAGCGAGAGAGAGGGAGAGTAGGAAACGATGGGGAAACGAGGTATATAAATTATATATATTAAATTATCGCTCGCGAGAGAGAGAGAGAGTGAGAGAACGAGAGAGAAAGAAGAAGTAATTGTTATGCATAAATGTATGTGCGTGCGCGGGTGGGCGAATATTATATGTATTTAATCAGGCACTTCTCGGCTTCTGACGGCATGTGTGTATACATTCTCTATACCGATATATTTTGTTATCTCTCCTTGTTGACAAACTTATGAAAGTGCGCGGAAATTCGTTTGTTATATAATCTTCTCGTAACTTCACGTGGGAGAAAGTGAGACGCGCGCGTAAATTCGAAGGCGCATATTATAAGCATTAAGCAGCTCTTCTTCGATTTTGCACGCGCGTGCATAGCGCGCAGTGCTATTACGCTCATTGTCGGATATTATCATGAGTTGAATTTTATTGACTGTTGATATAATGCGACGATTCCAAAGAAAAATAACTGTGTTACCGAAAATGAGATACTTTATATAAAGTTACGTATTTTCTTGAGAAAGAGACGAAGGAAAAACAAAAAAGAGAAAAACACATTTTGAACATTGAACATTGTTGCATGGGTTAATCATGGTGAAATAAAAGTATATACCACGATGATTTGTAAATTTATTGATTGACATATATATGATTTGAGTAAAAATAGACCATAATTATTTTCACTGATACTGTGTTTTGTAATATGTATATGCTATATTGATATTACAACCTTTTCATGTAATTTATTATTGCGTTTCATTAAGAATTTTCTTATAGAGAAAGTTAAAAAAATTTGAAATATCGTCGTATCTTCCATTCTTCAGGTTCAGTGAAAAAAAAAAAAAAAAAAAAATCTATAAACTTATTATTTTAAGATATATATTATACAATAATTAGCTTTATTTATCTCACAGTGTAACCATAATCTACTGTATAAGATTTAGGATTATTAAGATAACTCAATTTCCATTAACTGAATCGTTTGAACTGTGTAATGATTCCCGAATTATTTTCAATTCTTATAAAATTTGAAAGAGTAAAAGATACGACGACTTTTCAATGATAAACATGTAAATAAATTTTTTGTAAATACTATTAAATTTTTTTATAATTTAATTATTATAACATTAATTTAGCATAATAAACATATCTGTGAGTCTTCATAATTTCTAAGTCCTAATTGATAAGCGTTAAAAACGAATAATCTCTATTTTCTTAGCGTCTCTAAAACAAAAGCTATTACTAAGTTCCATCGTCTACTTTTGAACCTTTTCATTTCACGCGCGTATCTCGAAATTTGAGCCCAAATAAAAAAAAACAACAACAAAACTCGTGGACGGATAAAGTATGCATCTATGTGCCATAGTTATGAGAACGCGGGGGTGTGAAGAAGACAAAAAAAAACTGTTTAGGTCGGCTCTATATATGGTTCGAAGATCGAAAAGAAACGCGGATTCGCTACATATATAATTTGTTATACGTCGTGTCGTGGACACGTCTACGTAATTAAAATAAAAAAAAGTGGGTAACACAAAAGGTATAAACAAAACACATTGTATTTTATATTTTGTCACGAATCCTCCGCTAATTCGCTACGTGAGTCAATTTCTACGTAACAAAAAAAAAATAATAAAAAAAATAAATAAATAAAGTATAATAAAAAAACCGCGAACGATTGCATATAATTATAGCTCGAGTCGTCGACACCGTGCGGGAAGAAAATTGAATAAAAATTAACGAGCGATAATAATCGGATGGGAGCGGAAAAGATTATAGATACATTACACGCGGATTGCGCGTCACGGGGTGAGTCACGATATGTGACGGGCAATTTCGGCCGCGCACTGACGAAAAAGATTTGTATTGAAAGATTTGTTAATAAGCTCACCCAACACGTTGTAAATACTCTTGCCAACTAAAAATATATAAACATTAGCAAATTACTTTAATACGAACTCTTTTTTCAACGCAAACGTATATAGAGAGAAAGAATATAAGACAGTCGTGTAACGTATTTATACATTTCTTTTCCGGACTATTATATATATGTATACTTATCTCGCATATATAAAAAAAAATATATATATATATATATGATTTTACCAGGGCAACCCTTTTTCTATGCACCGAGTGACTGATAAAAAGCGCGAGAGAAAGAGAACGAGAGAGAGAGAGAGAGAGAGAGAGAGAGAGAAAAGAGCGAAATGCGTCTTCCCGATGAAATCGGGACACATTCGTGACAGAATAATACACACAGACACTCACATACATACACATACACACAGAGTGAGTTTGCGAGAAAGAGAGAAAAGTTGTTACACACATAGAACGGCTGAAGCAGTTATAGAGCTCAAAATATACTGTACTACGTTTTTACGTATATACAAAAAGCGGCGCGCGATTAACAATTGCACACACGTGTATACATTTAACGATTATACAAATATAGAAAGACGGAAGTGCGACACACACATACATACATGAGCCGGTGGATTATAAATATTATAAATATATCAAGCGCGCGCGTGGAGGAAGCGAGGGGTTATTATGCAGCCGAGAAACAGGGCCGAGGCATTTGTTAATTAGATTTTAGTAGCAAGAAAATAAAGAAAAAAAAACAAAACGAAACAAAGAATCAAGGCGATATAGCTGGCTCTATCGTAGTTCATTATACATAATTAAAGCGAGATTAAAAAAAAAAGTCGAGGTGCAGCGGTGTACGAAAGTTGTTTGTTGTTGTTGGCTGATGACGCGCTGATGGCGATCGCAGATTTCTTCACGGACTATATATTATACACTATATAGGATTGATATACAGAAACACAGATAGACAAACACATACATGACACACGAAGACACACATATATGTGTGTGTATATATAATATATACACACACATACGTGCGAGTCAACTTCATGTCATTTTCGTTCGGTTATCTCCATTTATAATTTGTTCCCATGTATACAGGCATGAATATGAAAAAATATATATGACGAACACACAGGTATATATAAATATATACATATATATTTTGCGAGGGAGAGACACGAAGAACAAATTGTAATAAGTATCGTTGTAGCGGCTCCGTGTAGAGTCACGTCAAGCTTTCTGCGAGAGGCGGTGAGGGAATAGTCGAGAGAGAGAGAGAGAAAGAGAGAGAGAGAGAGACGAGCGGCTGTATATATAGATTAATACAATAAATTATATACGCGTTATGCGAGAATGCGTATAAAACAGAAGTATGGTGCTTGCATGCGTTGAGCGTTCCGCAAAAATGAAGCAAACAAATGAAACAAACAAAAAAAAATTAAAATAAAGACAGGATAATGATAAATGATAAACGAACTTTCTTCTAATTCTGCGTTCACACACTGATCGTTTCTTCGTCGACGATTTTCATATGCTACCAGAGAAAATGAGAGAAAAAGGAGTTACGAATAAAAAGAATTAAAAAAAAAAATGCTCGTTGTTTTTCTTATCGTTCCGTTTCCCACTGCATTTAATCGGATTGTATGGAAAACTTTTTTTTGTCACTGTGTATATATTTTGAAAAAGTAATTGAATTTAATCGTAAATTTATTTTTACTAATAGCGCATAATTAAGTAGACGATAAGTAGTTATTCATAAACTATTAAAGAAAGAAGGAACAGTAGAAATTTAAAGTTTTTTTTTAAGTAATCTACAATAATTGCATAATAAATCCAAATATTTTAGCATGCACTTGTTATACATAATAGTTGATTACAGATTCATGCTATTCAATGAAATTTTGATCTTCAATTATCATATGATAATCTTCAGTTTTTTATTCGATATTCATAGCACTTAAATCTAGAAATTTGCAGTTTGCAAACTTAGAATCCGTATTTGTACATGATCCAATGCATTATTCCCTCATACGACATTTGTGTATTCGTCTTTGAAGAAATTGGTCGTATTCTCCTTCACTTGAAATATTATTTTCAGAATTTATTTGAGGAATATTTTTCTTTCAAATACTTGTTCTTATTTCTTACTGAAATAAACTTTTCGTATTAAAGTTTCAGTAGTATATGTATATTCGATGAGGAATAACATTTATTCAACTTACATTGTTCATTTTTATCTTATATTCTTTTATGCACAAATGATTTATTATCGTATTTTTTATAAGCATACAATTATTTATTCAGAGATTTAGTTCTGTTAAATATAATCAAAATTTTTTGTAAGTTAACAAGATAAAATATGAAAATTCGTATGCTTACTATAACATTCGAAAATCTATCGTACTCAATCTATTTTTTTAATCGTACACTTCGTGCGTATTAATTGTAGATTGTTATTTTGCAGATTGCATTTGCACTTAACAAAAACTTAATAGTAATCGAGTTATATATCAACTAATCATTTAATTTAATTTCCATTTCAAAAATTAGTATTTATTGACCATTTTGTGTTACAAGTAGGTTTAGGGATTTCATAAATTGTAAAACTTATTATGTACTGGTATAAGAAATTTATTCTTTTCAATTACATTACATACATTTCATAAGATGTGCGATGTTTAAACTTTGGGAAATTTGAAAAAATTTGTATACCCATTAAACAACCAATATCATTATTGATTCATCATACATCGTTAACATCAATATCAATATTTATCCGCTGTTATCCTATACCACCTTCTCTATTCAAGTCACGTGCCGTTGGATTTTTGTCATCACCAAGCGAGTCGTTCGGCTCCGTAGAAGAAGCTACGTTTTCACTGTAGACTGGGTGGGCTAGAAAAATTGTTGTACATATGATTGAAACTATCTTTTATTGTATTCTTAATTTAGTATTTTATTAGTAGATTGAAAGGCATTTATGTAATGTAATCTTTAAAACATTTTTCAAGACACTATTAATTTTTCTGTTACAATATTTTTAAGAATATGTATTCAAGCGGTTGTCCCACTGTATAATTAATATAAAAAACAAATAACTATTCATGTCTACAAAGTTTCAAGGCAAATAAACGAAAATATTTTTGGTTATTTTTGAAACGATACTATCAACGAAATATCGTTCCAAGAATGAAGAAAAGTATACAGTACTCCTTTTCAGCAACGCCGCGGTTTTTTCTCTCCATTGCTAACAATAGAATTGGGGAGACAGAGAGAGAGAGAGAGAGAGAGAGAGAGAGAGAGAGAGAGAGAGAGAGAGAGAGAGAGAGAGAGAGAGAG
>JAYJLV010000046.1:21844680-21858144 GCA_036873485.1 Torymus texanus
ATGAAATATAGAGTTGAAACGTTCAGTCATGAACGAAAAATTAACATAGAAATTACTAGTGTTACACACTATCTGGCGTACATATAACATCGACGTAAAATTAAAGTACATACTTATAAATAGTTTGATTTATTCAAATACATAATTATATTACTTATGCTCCAATATATAAAAAATTAATATATTTCCTTAGGTCTCCATCCAACGTTCGAGCAAATGCAAATACTGGTTTCTCGGAATAAAGCGCGGCCGCTCCTGGAGGGAAGCTTAGTCGATAAACCCGGGGTGCGCTTAATTAGAGAAACCATGGAAGACTGCTGGGACTCTGACGCCGAAGCTAGACTGACTGCTCTTTGCATTGAAGAGCGGCTAATGGAACTTCAATCCCATCGAAGTAAGTAGTCAATCAATTAGATGGACGGTTTCCTTCGCTATTTTCAGTTCTTGATTATACAAACGATAGTAACATTTTTAAATAATATTTATTTTCCGTTAATTAAAATATTTATTTTGTATTGCAATGGAAGCCTTACTTTACTTTAGAAATTAAATTAAATTTTTTATGAAGTTTTATCGTTTTGAAAAAATTAATTGAAAATAAACAACTAATTTTTAATTACTACATGTATTGTATTTTAGTTACAATGTACTTCACGGATGGGAGTCCAATGGTTAACTCACATTGTGGACTTGTGCCTTCGACAACAAACAGCCTTTATAGCGACGTTCCGCATCACGATTCTCATATTGTGCAAATGAACGATGGCAACGTCTTGGTAGACAATTTAGTAACTTTATCTCCGGCCGAAAGCAACACTCATGAGCACAGTGGTAAGTAAATTAATTAATTAAAAAGCAGGTCATTATAATAGACAAAGAAGTACTTGAATTATTTTTGTAATACTACTACTTGTAAAGTTTTTTTTTTTTTTTAATATCGTACTAACGGATTTTGTACGGATCTAGATGTTTCTTTTTTTAATTAAATAGTAACCTCATTTCGTTAAAAAAAATTGGGATCATTGTTCTTTGATAACACTGCCTGCCTATAGTTAAATCAAAGCATGGATAAAAATCTAATAATTTTTTTAATCTTCAATTCGAAATTTAACGCTGTCATTTTTTGTAAATGAGTAAATGAATGGGTAGTTATCATTTTTTTTCTATTGTCTAATTGAGGAGGAGGGAGGAAAGTAAAAATAATATTTATTACTTTGTATTATTTATTAGTTCTTTATTAATATTTACAATCGCGTTTACTTTAATTTACATTTTTTCTCCAATAAGTTATTTAAAAACTTAATACTAGTATAATTCCATAACTATCAAGTAATGTGTACTTTAAAATTTTAATAGAAATAGATTAGAAAGTATAATACATCCTTTTGAAATAACGTTTTTAGTATCACTTTTATGTATCTCATCTTTTATAAAGACTCATTGATATATGCTATAACATATATAACAATAAACTTAAAAACGGAGAAATTCGTAAATGAATTTTAATTTTTTAAATAAATATACACTTATCTTTTAATATAAAATACGATTAAATTAAAGAAAATTGTAGGTAATTAAGAAATAACTATACAATTTCCACAATAGTGGATGAAGTTGTTAAACTCTCAGAGCAGAGTTAAAATTATTTCAATAGCTTAATTTTAAGTCTTTTTAAGATTCTTCCATTTGAGTTATGCATAACTTCAATGGATCATCAAGAAATTCCATATCTTTATTTTCATTCAAATCAGAGTGAATGTCAGTCTCTTCATAACTAATCTGTAATAATATATAATGTGCATCAGTTATTAAAATTAAAAAATATAATAATGATACAAAGTAATACTCACACTGACTGTATCATACATACTGGAAACAATATTTTGTTGTAGTTTCATTTCATCAGTCTTACATAAATTAACAATTTTTCTCCAGAAGTAAAAAAGACCAGTGTCTTCTAATTTTCCAGTCCACTCATCATATTCTTGAACATTCTTAAATGCTTGTAATGTATCGGGATCAAGCAATTGTTCGAAATACTGTAAAAACTCAACTGTTAGACCAGAATCGTTTGCAAATCCTTGCACTTCTAGTGACAGTGTCAATTCTGGTATATATGGTGTATACGCTTCACGTTCTGTTGGTATTTTATCTACTTGTTGATTAGGAATTTTTTCATAATTAATTACATTGCCTGACCATGGGTGGAGTCCACTATTTTGAAAACCTTCTTTTAAGATTTTAACAAGATCAAATCCATCCATAACTGATTTGAATAGGGAAGCTATTTGTTCTTTTAATAAATTAACAGCCTTTGTTTTCGTACAGTACCTACTGAGTGCTTCTTTCCAAGCTTCTTTTAATAATGGAAATAATGATACTTCTAATGGTTGAAGTACAAACGAAGCATTTGGTTGCAAGGCTACCAGTTCAATTTTATTTTTCCAACAAAAATCACTTAACGTTAGAGTCAGATGTGGTACTTTACCATCTAGGAACAATAGAACAGGAAATTCAATTTTTCTTTCTACTACCCATGGATAAAAACACTTTGTCACATAGTCAAATAAATTTTCTGGTGTTATGCTTTCACTCTCAGATTTTCTGCAAAACCACAGCTGGGAAAGATTTTCATAAACTTTTCCAGGTACCCTCTGATAATTATACATTATCATTGGAGGTGCCAATTCCCCAGCTGCATTACCAGCTATATGTACAGATAAGTTTTTGCTAAATTTACCAGACTTGGGATATGCTAACAATACCGTTTCCATGCTAAATACTCTTGAAGACTCATTGTTCAACAGCCCTCGCTCTTCCAAATATGACTTGACAACTGAAAACCACTTTTTTATGCTTGCCTCGCAAATTGCTGCTCTGGCAATGGAAGTATTCTCTGTTATTTTTTCTACAACATACTCATGCCGTCGCAAAAAACCCTGATACCAGTGTCTACCTGGTCGACCATTGGCAAATGGATTCTCCCTATTCAACAGCTTCACCATGAGAGCAACACTGTTGAGCAGATGCTGCTTGCCAACGGGCATGCCGCACTTGCTGCAGCTAATGATCCATTGGGCTAATGAAGCTTCTTCCGTGGTAGTGAGTACGGTATCGGGCCCGGGTCGTTTATCCGCGTACTTGCCCACCTTTTTACTCTGCAAAGTCGACCTGGGAATGTGGTATTTATTACTCGCGGTGTTGATAGACATGCCGGCATGAATCGCAGTCATGGCCTCCTTCAGGGTCTCCCTGCTGTATAGTATTCGTAACTTTTTCTTTGATTTCGTGCTCATTTTGCTCAAGTTTTTTGAGAAATTGCAATCGATACTTTTCAAACGTCGGTTGTTGAAACACAACCTGACGCGATCATGCCACACTCAACAATTTCATTCTTCCACGATAATAAAGAAACATTTGACAGCGTATATCATCACACTGCGTAGTTTCGTTTACTTTGCTGCTATGTTGATTTGAGGTTAGGTAGCACCTGACTTTGTAAACAGTCGAAGCTCGCAAGCCAGTGCACCAATCACGGTGCAGTGTAGGTGTTGCGAGCCATTTTTATGCGCAGCGAATTTTATTTTAAACGCGATGAAGTTAAAAATCAATACTTTACTTCACATTCATGGAATAGGTACTAAATTGTGACAAATTAGGTTTTTAAATATGTATATTTTATTGGTGACATTTTTATTGGTATTTACAATTATTAAATTGTAACTTTGTGAATTCTTTTTATTAAGCGAAGAATCTTTTTACAGAGAAACTATGAACAATCAATTAATGATGTTTTAAAAAATGCATTTAAATACAATTATAATTTAAATTAAATTATTATAACTAACTTTTAAAATGTTATATCTGAAAATTACATTGTTTGTATTAGTATTGAGTATCTTTACATAAAAATTCATTATTTACTTATTTAATAAAATAAAGTCTTTTAACCGATACCGTTTATTCATATTATTTCATTTCTATGTAATAATTTCTTAAACTACTTATAAAAAAGAGGGAATAAAAACATTACGTTATAAGATCAGTAAATGAAATTAAAGCATATCCAAACATAAACACTTACCTTAAAAAAAAAAATAACACCCACACGTCAATAAAAACAATTTTCCCTTCTAATCAAATTCATCATCCTTAATTCCAGGGAAAAACTCGAACGAAACAGCGGCGATGATAATCTGCGCTCCAGCGTCACCAGCGCCAGTGACGCAACCACCCTTGCAACCTTACCAGGGCCGTAACCCATGCATGGAGCGTAATTTGATGATGCAGTCAGACTCGTGTGAAGAACTTGGCTGTCAGGGTAACATTCTCGTGAACAAGTCTTCGAAGCACGCAAATGACGCGTCATTGTACAGCAAACTCGTGAGCAGTGAGACTCAGAGCCTCGTTCCTCATGATTACCTCGGCCAGCAGCAACAGCAACAACAACAGCAGCAGTTGCATCATCATCATCATCAACAGCAGCAGCAACAGCAACATCTACATCATCTGGCAGGCTCGCAACAGCTGTCGCTCAGGCCTGTTACGCCGATTCCTTACGTCCAGGTGAGCATGGAAGAGGTTTAGGATGTTTAGTGGTAGTTGGGTTCGTTATTGTTAAATGGTAAAAAAGATCATGTATTCCAGAATGAAATTTATAGAAGTTTTAAATTTTCGACAAAAGCTGTTATGCCGCAAATGTTAATAATGTGAAATACACGTAGAAAAAAGTTTCATAATACCATAAGAGAGCCTTAAACCCCCAAAAGTGTACCATACTTTACAAGGAATTTTGCTAGAAATATAGAAAAATTTAGTATACTGCATTGTGAAATTTTCTGTTTATTATGATAATTTTTTGGGTCTTTACAGCCTACGATAGCTTTACGAGACAGTATAATAATCTTTCACAAATAAAAGTCAAATATTTTATAATATTTTCACATTAAAGCTATATCACAATACGAATCCCTTCTATCTGTGTAGAATGTCATCTCGGAGTGCAGTAGCAGCGGCGGCGGTGGTAGCAGCAGCTCGTACAACAAATTGAAGCAAACGAACGTCCAGGAGTCGTGTTACACGGCGTTACCGAGCAATTCGCACGAAAGTCCGCGTCGCCGGCGGTTCTCCAGATGGGCGAACCTTAAGAAGATCTTGGCTAACAAGAAACTGATGTATCAGCACCACCATCCTGGCTACAGCAAGTGCCAAATCGACCGCGAGGATTCAAAGTCGAATCTGCTCTCGAGCAAGAACGCAAACCAGCAGTCCAAAATCGTTGAAACGAATGTCACGCTGTCGTCAGGTGGCAAGTACGTTAATGGCATTATTGCTGGTAAGTCCGAGAAGAACAGCGAACGCAGAAACGAGGATAACAATAGTAGTATAGACGAGGAGGCGTCACCGTCAAATTCCTCCTCGTCGTCGAGGCCTTCCACTCTACCACTCGTCAATCTGAAGAGCAAACGTAGCGAAACGAACCTCAGTCGGCAGGAGAGTCTTGACAAGTTCAACGAGATCTTCAGCTCGAGTTCGAACATTGCGCTCAAAGATCCGCACATGCGTATAAAGACACCAGGTGACCTCCCACCCTCGGTGCGCAAGGTACGCGGCAGGAGTAACCAGAATGCTGCGGCGAGATTTTCTCTTTACGATGACAGGATCATGTGCAACATATTGAACGAGGAGGAAGACGCGAGGCAAACCGGTGGCGGCGGCGGCAGGTCCGCTGCCGGCGGTGGTGTCACCTCCAGCTCCGTGCCTTTCGGCATGGATTTTGCCGACGAGCAGCTCACCGTGCAGTCCAAGTTCGACGCGAAAGACGTCACTTGCTTCTAATCAAAAACGAGGTGGAGAGACGTGTTGTTTATACGCGTACGAGCGCCCTGGTGGAAAAGGAAGAAATAAAGAAGAAACACAAATAAATGCTCGAGGGCTATGTGGTAAGGTGTAGTCACGTGAGCGAGGTCTCAGTACGATAGAGAACAAAATTTTGCCATAATATAAGCGTTGTGACAGTGTCGCGACTTGCATACACATACTTTGCCGCGTTGTCTCGATGTGTACCCCGATCTTCTTTAACGGTAAGGAATATTCTTTTGTATGCATCGCGTTTTTTCTGATTTACGATGATTTTAAGGTTTTTCTCAATTTCCCGAACAATCGAATGACCGCACAATTTTATACGATTTGTACGTTTCTAAAACGTACACCAAAACGTATCCCTTCTGTTTTTTCGATATTTTACGAAATGTTACCTGAAGAAAAGTGTACTCTATTTGTATTCGTGGGATATCTCGCCAAAAACGTCTTGTAGTCAATAATTTCCATCGGGGTAAGAGGGTAAGACGATTGCTGACTAGAAGCATAGATCCGAGGACAGCAATTGTACAGAGATTGTGTATAGGACTATATATATATATATTATAAATACATAAAAATATATATTACATTTTATACTTAATGGCAAACAAAAATATATAGTCGTTCGTAAATTCGATATTATTAAAAGAAAAGAATAATGTAAGATGAGGGATGATGCATTTTACGACGATAAACCTGTGATTTTTCGATATTTTAAGTTTAATTTGAGGGGGGGAAATATAAAAACTATTTGCGACTTTCGTATAAGAGCTATGCCAATCTTATGCAATTTTAAGGATATTTTCGAAGATTGCACTAAAATAGTCTTAGAAAGGCATGAGATAATCGCAGCCCTTTTATTCACTTTAATGGGGTGTTTTTTATTACGCATGGCGTATGTTTGATACTCTGAATTTAAAGTTTCTACAAAGTATTGTATTTGATATTCCGAAGTTTTACTTGAAATATCTTCTATTTTGAGAAAAATAATCAAGTTTTTTCATCGATATTTTGACCACTCAGTGATTTCTTTAATGCAATTGATATTACTAAATCTTTGTTAATGAAAGTAATGTTTACTAAAACGATTTAAGGTTTTTGTTTAAATTTAAACTGGCTCCACCGCGGCAAGCCGTATACCTAGTCGGAGTCGGTCAAGAAGACTTTTATTTTTTTGTGAATATTTGTTGAAAAAACATTTTGACTTGTATTCTTTTGATAGTTTTACATACGAAAACAATTTTTCTGATCATTGTATTTTATCAATTTCAAAGTCAAAATATGTGGTATTTATGTTTTGAAAATTATATTCTATAAATCAAACCTAATGATATATTTTATTTCATACAGAATATATTGATTATGTTAAATTAATTGTGTCAATTTGAACTACCGATCACGTTAATATGTATCGTTGAGCCTCAGTCGGTGGAATCACGTTAAGTAGCTTTTGCTCATGACTATATCAATTTATATTTTTCAATTTTTATATATTTCTTTTAATTAACAATTAAATTGTTCAATATAGACAATATTTTGAATGAAAGTTCAATTTTAAGTATATATTTCAACAAAATAAAAATATTACTAAAACTTTTACATAAACTTTAGAGTACTTAATATACTAATATTAAGTAAAAAATAAAAATCTGTATAAAAAAACAACACAATTTTATCATTGTATAAAATATCAAATTTTATAATTATTTATAAATCGTTCAAAATCACAGGTATTTAGCATTAAGAGTGATTTTTAACTCTATTTCTCAAAGTTACGTTAAAGTGGCATTTAAGATATCTATAATGCTTGAGATGAAAAAACTTTAAACTTCTGCGATAATTCTATTTCATATCTGTAAAACTTCAATTGTCGTATTCACGGACTATCGTCGCTAAGAATGGAAAAATAGCACAAAAATAGAATAATTTTATTTATAAATTTGTTTTAAAAAAAGTTGCAATGAAAAATTATGAATATTTGTTTATACTCACTAAAGCTTTATTAAAATTAGCGTTGAATGATTATTTTATTTTTATTATTTTTTTAGATCGAGAATTGTATAAAGAGTGATTTTATTGTCATTAATATTGACTAAATTTTAGCAAAGTAAAAACAAGTAAAGTGCAATGACACGATAATAAAATTACTAACTCAAGGCGTGCGATCGCAAGTCCGTTAGAACGCAACGACGTTATGTGATCGATTAATTATTATTACATTAGTATGAATTTGAAGTGACTGTTCGAAACGTTTTAGGATCTCTTTTTCCAAAGAAGCGAAGCTTCGTAAGGATTTTAGGCAATGTAATTGTTTTGTTACTAATAGTCTTTAAGATGATAAAAATAGTGAACAAAAAAAAAGTAAATAAATAATGTCGATGGAAGAAAGAAGCGAGTAGTTGTGATGAAGTTGTAATTCTGACTAGGTCTCGTAGGTAAATATTGATCAGCGAATCACATTGTGCCCAATACTTTCCAAAGTGAAAAAACACAACTACATTCCAAATGCGTAATATTTTTTAGTTTTTATTCTTTATTTTCTCTTTTGGTTGAATAATTTATATTCTAAAGAAACATTTTTTTTCTTCTACGCTTGTTCGTGTAAGTAGAGTCTGTCAAAGAAAATTTTACGATTGTATACTAATATGAGAAGGTATTAATTGAATGTATGTAAAGCACGTGTTTTTTTAATAAAATACAAGTACATCCCTAAACGTTAGTTTTATTTCGTTTTCCTTCCTTAACAAATCCCTCGCTTTCCTTTTCACATAAAAATTTAAGATTGACATTATACGATCTGAGTTGTTCTGTTTTTACATTTATGTAAGCTACCTTGATGTAATTTTAGTATGTAAGAAGAAAAAAAATTAAGGACACCCTGGATGAAAGATTGTCTTTACTTCGTAAGTCTATACTTTGTTATGTGTTGCTAATTTGGCCAATTTCGTTTCAAGGTTCAAAATCGATAAATATGTGAATGAATAGTACATTGTCCAACAATGGGAGGAGATAAATGAAGATAAGCTGTTCAGCATGAATTACAGCCAAGACGCGCACGTGGTATGTGGCCGAGTTATTTCGAGTTACATTATTCAAATAATTACTACACAGAAACGTCAGTTCCAAGTAAGCATATTATACCTTGCAACGTTCCCTCTAAGTATCGCGCGCCGATAATAAAGAAATTCACATTTCCTGTGATAATATATCATAGGAGGTGTGAACAGTTACCATAAGTGAGTACTCCGACAGTATAACACATTGACTTTAATTTCATCCGTTTGAAAAGCACTACATTAAAGATGTATTTTAAGATTTAAATAATTCTAAACTTCATTAAAATATATTTAGCAGTAATGAATTGCTTAGAAAATCACCTAACCGATAAGTTCTCATATCGCAACTACTTTGACTGTGTCTATTAGCAATTAATAAGCTGAACGAACAAATGACAATGAGTTAGTTTCTTTTCTTTTACGCTTCCTCTGTGTTAGCTTTCCTTTTATAATTAATGGCCAATAGAACAAACTGGAGTAAAAAGAGAGAAAGAATTTAAAAATCATGAATGACTCTGTCCACCTCTGACACATAGACAAAAAATTAAGCCTCTTAAAGTGCGCAATGTCAAACAAGTTCATTGCGTGCTAGAGAGTTAAAAGATTACCGAAAACACAAAAAAAAAAGACTGTAGACGAGAGGAGTGTCTTCGGTAATACGAAAAATAACGAAGGTGAGAGGAAGGCGTCGTGCCTTGAAGAGAACAGAGTCTGCAGTTGGAGTCTGCGCGGTACGCTCTAACTGAACCCATCGAGGCATAGCAAGGAAGCAGTAAACAACGCGCATCAAGGAGACATCAACGGCGGGAGACGAAGCAACGCCAGGAGTCAAGATTCTCTTCATAGTAAGTGGTGAGGCAGGGGATTACTCCTTCGGGATAAACCCTGCCTAGTCGAGCTGATTTACATCACCTACGACGTACTCTATTTTAAATAGATCCAGACCTACGACAAAAAACTGGGGCATATAGCCCTCCCCTTTTTGAGATTCGCTATGAGGGTTGCCGAGGTCTGGTTAGGAAGTGCGTAATCTTCGAGAGGCCTTTCGCGAGCACGCGACTCGGATATATAGCCGTTCTTTTTGTTTTTTTTCCTTCTTTTCTCTTAATTTACAGAGATTTACACGCATACTTCTTACATAGCTTCAAGCCAACGGTGCGATATTTTATTTTCTTTTCTTTCTCGACGCGGTGATAAAAAAAATACTTATATTATTTTTTGGTATGAATTAAGATAGAATAAACAAAGATAAATATTTTAGTCATATGTGTATATTACTTTGCAACACCTGGGTCCAATTCCCGTTTCCTACCACGTGTCACCAAAATATTGACAGTTATTAAATTAGATTATTTCTCTCATCTTGCACCGACTTCCATTCATTTATGTAGAGCAATTGATCAATTTAATTCAAGTTGTATTGAGTAATAGTCTATTTTGCTATTTTATTAAAATCATAAATTGACATTTTTTACGATGACCCAGCGAGGTGCTGAGATGTTCTGAGATTTTTCCGTCGATTAATACAAGGTAGGTGACAGGTGCGGAGGCGGTAAAAGCGAACTTTACAACTTACCACTTTTGTACTTCCACTAACCATTCCAACGAATTCCAAATTCTCTTCAACTAAACACTCGCACTATCCTCACACAACTTTTATCTATCTTCTACATTACACGATACACCCATCGATTTGCTCCTTACCATTATATGTATATATTAGCCTGTCAGCTAACGATATATAAACTTCTGGTCTTACGCACGCTCCCCCATGTTTACACAACTCCTAGTTATAAGTGGCTTCGTTATAACGATCGCTTCGACCAACCTCTTCACCCCCTATTATAACCATTTCCTGACTCATTTTCACCGCGTGATATACTTGTTATGAGTCTACCACCCTGATGCAATTCCACTCGTGGGTAGATTTGCGTTCACCTTCTTTCGCATGCATCTTCGGCGTGGCACCGTTCCGATTCTGGGTATGCCAATCATCACCCACGCAGGTTTTGCTGCCTTGTAAGAAAGCTCCAGTATCACCGTTGTTATTCTTACCGTCAATAAATAGCCAGTTGTACAACGGACTCCTAGTGTGTTTGCTGCTCGGCTGAAGTTATTACAGTCTGATAGCGTCGTACGATAATTTAATGAAACTCGAGCTGGAACGATTCGTTGAACTGTTCCGCGCGTTCATTGCTGTAGCGAGTTCGGTCTTCGTCCTGGGTTTCTTCAGATGCTAGCAAACTCGCACTATTTGTTTGGCAAACAAACTTAACGAACCTGGTTATTCACATAACAACTATGGGTTTCTGGCTGCTAACAGCGGCTTTCGTCAGCGAAAACATCCAGCACTTGGTTATCAACGCGGTGCTCGTAAAGTACAGTGCGACGTTGAAGCTCCTGCGTTGCGTCTTCGGAACGATCAACGCCAACCTCGTCGAAGTGTCCACACGCGACGACCAAGTATTAATCATCGGCAGCCACGCGAAGATCGCCAGGTTGGCAAGGTTACGCGAATTATACGGTACAATGTCACGAGTCTTGAGGGAAGTATCCGAGTTCTATTCGCCACCGATGCTTATGTGCACTTTGGCGATGTTCCTCGCTCAGTTGATGAACGCGTACTATGTGCAAAAACCCATCGTCAGTTCGATTGTGCACTTCTTGTGCCAAGGGTTTGCTTGCTTCGTAGCCCTCGCCACGCTCACCAAGGGTGTGGACGATGTCGTCGTTCAGATATAAATTATTATGATAAGGCGGGAAATAATGGTATTGAAGGGGGAGGGGAGCGTAAGATCGGTTACTTGATATACAGGGTGAGTCAAAAATATGGATACACTTAAATATTTCTTCAGCAAAGTATTTTCAGAAAAAAGTTGGATACAAAAGTTTCAGGGTGTTAATCAAGGACTTCAGTCGTAACCTTGAAGTAGGTCATTAGACCTTAAGTGTACAGATATAGAACAGAAAATTATGTACGAGTATTTATTGTGTACCACATTAAACTCCAATGATCTGAAGTACAATTTAATCTTATAACGTTTTTGTTTTTTCGAATCCAAAACTAATTCAATTACACCAGTTTATACTGCTATTTATTATTAAAGTTAAGAATTATAGAAATTCGATGGTATTACATGAGTATGTACGTGATCTTGATATTTAACCTCAGAATGACCTTGATATGTAAAATTTGATATTATAGAAGTACATGATTTAGTGTTTTTACATTCCACTTTTTCCATTCTTTGAGTCAAAAGTAAAGGTTTTTATTTAAAAAAATTAAGTTAACATTAAAATAATCTTGAAATCTTACCTCAAGGTCAAATTTGAGGTCATCGTTAGATTCAAAACTATTGAAAACTACGAAACCCATGACCTTTTTAATTGACATTTCCGAACAAAATATTTAGTTGGGGAATAGGATCTCTTATGTTTATTTTGACATTTTTGGCAGAGATTTTGACCAATATTGGGCCACTTTGACCTTTAATATGGATGTACCTCCGAACGTATAATTTCCCGCTCTTTAAGAATCTGAAGTCAAAAATAGAGGTTCCTATTTGAAAAACAGAAGTTGATCTTCAAATGACCTTGAACTTTAACTTCAAGGTCAATTTCAAGGTTACGGTTGAAGTTCTTGATTAACACCCTGAAACTTTTGTATGCAACTTTTTGTCTGAAAATGCTTTGCTGAAGAAATATTTAGGTGTCTCCATACTTTTGGCTCACCCTGTATATTAATCATACAGTGTTGTTGAGATGTTATCGGGGCTGACATATTACTTACGGTACATATAGTCGATGTGTCGAGGATAATTGGGGTTTATCAGTTATCGAGGATACATTAACGATATTGTTACTGGATGATAAAGGGAATACGAGCGTGTCTGACTATTCGTGTATTTGACTACTGCTATGGTTCACTTGTACGTGTATTACATATTAAATATACTTTTTTTCAGTTAGTAGCAATGTGTTGCTAGTGACAAACGATCGCTCAAAGAAATGGATTTTTGATAGTACATTTTTATCGAAAGATTGTTATATTGTTTTAAAATTTTTATACAAGAGCGCGTTCCTACCTAGTATTTTTAGTAAAATTTAATAGATAATGTAGTTTATTATGTTGATAAAAGTTATACATGTTACGTGAAAAAATATATTACTAATTTGCAGATTGAACGCAAATACTTCAAAGTTACTTCGCAAATTGCAAACCAGGTAAAAATATCTATTCGTTTTCTTGATTTCTTTGTATACTTATTATCATATAATTGGTTTCTTTTTTTCAGTTAAATCAATTTTTAAGTTTATTACATCACAAAAAAAAAATTCACTGTTTTCCGCCTGTTTTTGCTGGATGAATCTTTAACAATGTCGATAGGTGCTGAAATAATATATATTTCAAGAAAAAATTTTATATTGAAATTAAAATTTTGTTTTATAGATTATAGGTTCGAATACTACCTACTTAGTAATTCTATTACAGTTCAAAGTTGATAGAGGCAAAGTTGATTCGGTATTACGAAATCTAGATGAGATA
>JAYJLV010000046.1:21858244-21870392 GCA_036873485.1 Torymus texanus
CCTACTTAGTAATTCTATTACAGTTCAAAGTTGATAGAGGCAAAGTTGATTCGGTATTACGAAATCTAGATGAGATATAGATTCAGCCAACGACAAGTAATATTGTAAAAACGCTCAATAATATTTTTGAATGAAATTTTCATATAACGAAAGAAGAGGTATACGTTTTTTAGCGAAGAGATATTCAGAAATCAAATAATTAAATATCAAAGATAGATCGAGCCTCACATTCCCTTCATTTTGTAAAAAATTGTATAAAGCTTTTACGTATACATATGTATAAAGTAGGTAAAGTATACGATAACTGTACGTGGATGAAACAGAAGATAAAAAATAATTCATAGCAATTTCTTGTTTACATGGGTTGTACTGTAGTATATAATAAGCACATAAGTTAAAATTGGTAGTATATAAACATTGATTACGTCTATGGATATGTTGAACTAAACATGGAATAAGTTCATAAACTTCATATTTTCGTAAAGGATTCGTTATTATTGTTCTGGAGAAAAAACGTGGCAAACAAATATTGTCATCATGTTAACCGTTGCAGATGAAATTAGTTCTAATGTATTTTTCATAAAAATTATATTCTACTTTTTAAAATTTTTCGGAATTGCACCAATGACTTATGAAAAGACATCGGAAAATAATATCGATCAAAAAAGTCAAGTGTTCAAGCGCTCTAAAAAAGGTTTATTCTACAATGTGCTCTTAATTTGTTTAATTATTTGTTCGGTTTATTATAGTATAAACTTAGCGTTGATTAGTAATTTAGTAGAACGTACTTTGACAGAAAAACTTATCGATACATGTGAAACTCTGCTATGCATCTTCACTGCGATCTTCATTCTAATAATGTTTTGTATGCAACAAGATAAAGTTATAACGATCAGTAATGAATTGGCAGTACTTGCAAAACTATCAAAAAGCTTTGACAAACGATCCTGTATAAAAAGGGAATGGAAATTATTGAAAGAAGTGAAAATAATTTTATTTGCGAATTTATTGACAACAATCGCGATTATAGTTTCTATTCCCTCAGGTTATATCGTTATAACCATGTATTTTGTAAGTGTAACATTACACAGTCTCATAATAAATGCCATGCTGATACAGTACACCATTGTTTTAAAAGTGATATGTCACTTGTTTAAGACTATAAATATTAGCTTACTTTATACATTAGAAAATACAACCGACGAGTCTGACATAATATTTATTAAAAATTGTGCTCAACGAATCAAACTTAATCGAGTATCGCAGCTGCGCGACTTTTATATATCGGTGGGGCGCATATCAGGGGATGTATCAAACTTTTATTCTCCACTGATGCTTTTTTACAGCATGAGCATCTTTTTTACATTGATAGTATACGCATACTATGTGATTAAGCAGATTTGGTTCCAGGCACAAGGTATAATGCTGTATATATGTATTCACAATATCACTCACCTGGTGTTTGTTAGTCTGTCATCGATTATCTTAGTCAAGTCTGCCACTGCAGCCGTAATCGAGGTACTTTAAAATTTCTACTTCTCTAAGTTATCTATTATTTTAGCAAATTACAAAGACATATTAAGTCCGATTTACATACTTATATAAAAAAAATATCTTAAAATAATCAGGCAGGTGATTTTTCTAAAAATTATATAGACAGATATTTTTTTTTTATGTAGAGTAAGAAACCAGGGGAAGTCATAAATGAAATCATAGGAAGATTGCATGACAATCAATTAGTCAATTTGGTAAATTTTATATAACGTTTTTTACTATATACGTATACGAAATAAAGATTCTTACACCTTTTTATTTTTTACAGTTGAATCAGTTTTCCAATTTACTGCTTCATAAAAATGTAAAATTTTCAGTTTCGAATTTATTCTCATTGGATGAATCTTTAATAATTCAGGTATTTATAAGACAAATGTAATATGGTTGTCGAAAATAAGTATTTTTCCATCAACAAATAATTACATTTTTAGGTTTCAAGTTCAATTGTAACATATTTGATCATTCTTATACAATTCAAAGAAAGCCAATCCAAATAATATTGAATACGCAATGTTTATTTAATTGTTTCTCAGTAATTGGACGTACACAATATTTATTTATATATGTCGATTTGCAAAATGTTTTTGTAAGATAGATGCCTGTATAACTATAGTTACATCTGCGAATAATAACCGCACTGCAGTACATTATATATTCTCGCGAACTCTGCTGGCTCTTGTTTCTGTTCCAATCTATACATCGATAGTTGAAACTAAGTACTCAATTTTTTAAATAATACATATCATTGTAGATTATATATATTTAAGAAGTATAGATAATAATTTGGTGATGTTGTCAGAGCACGTATTGATCTTTACTACTAGTCACTGCGGTAGTACATTTTAAATTGCGAATATAGAGTCAAAAACTCGGTTATATTTAAAAATTTGAAAAATTTAGTAGATAGCATTTTCAAATTTGTCACTGAAAATTTCTCAATTATGACTATAGAGATTCAAAAAAATCTGACATTAGCAAATGGGAATAGTCTTTGTAGTAACTGAAGATTAATTACTTTTGTATCGAGATTGTCAATAATTATTCAAGATTAGCGGAAAAGGTAGAGTTTTGTAAATAATATACAGGCCTAACATATTCATTAATAATGCTTGAACAAAAAGAGTATTGATTGCTGTAAAAAAATTCACTTTATATATAAATAAAAATTCAGAGTACTATTTTGAATTAGTGAAATTTACTTGGTTTAAATTTTAGATGGTTTAATTCCATTTTAATTTGATAATTTAGTTTTTATTTAATTTAATTCTCTATTAAACTATCAGACAATCTCAGTTTATGATAAAGATAACAATCAAGACTATTTTATCCTAATGTATTTTGGCGCGCTGAATCTGAATCTAGCAGTCGGAAAGATGACTGTCACTATCAAATCTGAGATGTTAATACGATGGCAGATTTTTATTTGATATTTAAAATAAGCCTAAAGAAATAAATCCATTGATCATTTGAAGATAGAAGAATTCGTTACAAAAGAAAAAACAAGTAGAAGAAACATCGTTATTCATCGGGAAATGATAGTAGTTTTATTTATGTCCAAGCTGGATTTGAACGACTAAAAGTTATTTATTCTGATGTCCAAAAAAAAGGTAAATACTTTTTTTTCTAAATCCCAATGAAGGATCATTTAGCCATGGATAATAAGCGATTGATTTTGAATGATCCTTCTACAATTTTTGAAGTGATAACTTCTTATGGGAGGGTGAACTTGTGAACATGTTGCTACTTGGCCTCTAGATTAGTAAAATTTTCAGTCGAAAAATTCAGTCACTCTATCCCCTCTCCAGCGCCTCATCAGTAGCGCAGCGGTGGGGCTGACCAAAAGATGACGCAAGCCAATGAACGCGCGCGCTACGGGAGGCTCTCGCTGTATTTGTTCCGTTGACGGTGCAAGTTCAAACTCGCACATTTATGAGCCTTCTATAATCGCAATTCTAATTCGATACGTTTCTCCAATACTAAAGTCTGTTGAGTCTAAATGTATAAGCTGGTTATAATATCATATTACATTAAATTGATAGCTCACTATGCGCACAGCTATATTCTCATTTTTAAGCCCGTTAGAGCTCAGCTGTAGTTGGTTTCCCCATAAACCAAAGTTGCTGTAGCAAAATAAGGTAAATGATGGCTGAGTGAATACTTGCTAACAATTAATTTGACATATCCTTGCTACAAATTATTTGCATTAAATTTACAGCAAATTAACAGCAATAAATTTTTGCTATATACCAAAAAATTTTTTCATTTTTCAAAATCACCAGTTGCCGTCAGTTTGCTAACAACTTGCTGTAGTAACTTGACTAAATAGTTTCTATAAACTTTGCAGCAAATGAGGATTCAGATTTGCGGAAACTTTATGCAAATTTCATACAAAATTAATTGTTGTATAATTTACATCAATTTGCCATCTTCTAGTTATTGGGGTTACGGTTGCGTCTGATTATTGAGGCACACGTGCATCTGCATAGTTGTGAGTATATGCAGTATGTGTACAGACGTTTGTGCACGTGCTTATAGGCTTAGAAGTAACTCACCAGGAGAGTGTCAGGGATCCAGATTATGAATTTGGCTCAAATTTTAGAATATAAAAAAAAGTTTTGGATATTTTTAGCTTTATTTTGAAAAGAATCTTGGAAAAATCCTGTTTTTGAAACCGTAAGAATTTAATCATAGAAAGTCGTAAATATAAGTTAAGCAAAGAAAATACATCGTTAACCCCTTAAATCCACGGTTCGATTTAATGCGTATTTGATTTATTTTCGTTCGTTAAATTTAAAATTTCATGACTTTCGAAAGAATCAATATTTTTTAAATCTAAAAAAAGCAAATAAAAGTTCGTTTTCTCTAGTTTTATTTTCTCTTTTAAACTTATATTTAAGGCTTACTAAAATGAAACGGTTACGGTTTCGGGGCTTAAAAATGAGAATATAACTGTGCTCATAGTGTGAGCTATCAATGCAATGTAATATGATAATATGCAATGGAATTATTATAACAAGCTTTTATATATATATATATATATATATATATATATATATATATTAATGCTAACAGACTTTAGTATTGGAGAAACATATCCTGGTTGGTCTCCAAATGCCGACGAAACAACATGATAACTGATATATTAATATAAATTATTGGGAATGAAGTAACATTATCTCAATTTTTATAAGTTTATGATGGATTTTTTTTAATACGTATTTGAAAACGTTGCCCCATAGAGCGTCACTTTTAAAGTCAACAGGTGGCCACATAGGAGTAGGAAATAAAGCACTATATATAACACACGGGAGTAAAGTCTATCATTTCCTTGAGCGATCATTGATCCCTTCGTTTCGCTTGCTCGGGCAGTGAATCTATCTGTGGGAATAATCATTGTTACATATAGTACTGTTTAATTGATAATATTTTAGAAGAGTTCAGTTAACACTAATGTATTGAAAAACTTTTATTTTTTAGGGACAAATATTGATGTAGCGCAATACAGAATTTTTCAAGCAATATTTAAAATATAATGTAGACAGTTGCTAATAACAACGCGAACAGATTATATCATTAATTGGTACAGTAAGAATACAGCAAGCATTGCAGTAACAAATAGTTCACAACCATTTTTTATCTACATAGGATATACTCGCTGCATATGCTTCTTACAAAAGCAATAATCTTTTAATATAGATGATAGTAAGATACAAACAGCAAAGTTAAAGTACATAGTGTATTAACATTGATTATATCCATGGATACGTAGAACTAAACATAGAAGTTTGTAGGATTGGACATTTAAAAGTGTTAATAGTGTTAAATGGTGCTATTGCTGCTTATTAATTTTGTTGTAAAGCAAATTGAAGATATTTATCGCCATTATTCATTTACAGGCATCTAATTTTAATTATAAACAGGCAGCTCTTTTATGATTAAATTTATTGTCTTTACATTGGAAAAATTTATGTAGTAATTAAAACATTGCCATCATGTCAACCGTTGCAGATAAAATTAGTAGTAATGTGTTTATCGTAAGAACTGTATTCTACTTCTTTAAAATTTCCGGAGTTGCACCAATGACTTATGACACAACATCAAAAAATATTAAACAAAATAATCAAATATTCAAGCGCTCTAAAAAAGGTTTTTTCTACAATATTTTTCTAATTTGTTTAACGATTGGTTCGATTTATCATAGTATTAACTTAAGTTTGATCAGTGACTTGGCAATACGTAATTTATCAGAAAAACTTATTGATACATGGCAAACTATGCTATGCCTTTTCACATCAACGTTCCTTCTAGTAATGTTTAATGTGCAGCAGGATAAAGTTATAACAATTAGCAATGAATTGATAGTACTTGTAAAACTATCAAGAAGCTTTGACAAGCGATGCTTTATAAAAAGGGAATGTACATTATTAAAAAAAGTGAAGATAATTTTATTTGCGAACATATTAACAACAATCGGGTGTATAGTTACTATTCCCATAATTTCTTTCGATGTGATCATGTATTTTGTAAGTGTAACATTTCACAGCCTCGTAATAAATGCCATGCTTGTACAGTACACCGTTGTGCTAAAAGTGATACACCACTTGTTTAATACGATTAATACTAGCTTACTTTATACATTAGAAGACTCGGCCATCGGGTCTGATATTACATTTATCAAAAATTATGATCAACGAATGAAGCTCAATCGGGTTTATCAGCTGCGCGACTTTTACATACTTGTGGGACGCATATCAAGGGATGTATCAAATTTTTATTCATCACTGATGTTTTTCTGCAGTATGAACATTTTTTTCACGCTGATAATATATGTATACTATATAATCAAGGAGATTTGGCTTCAGGTGGACGGTTATTTGATGTATCATACTATTTATAATGTCTTCAAATTGTTATTTGTCACTCTATCCTCGACTATTTTGGTACAGTGCGCCACTACTGCTGTTGTCGAGGTACTTTGGAATTTGACTGTGAAAATAGTTTTATTAAAGAATACAATACCTATATTAGCATACCAACATTGAAATAATATAATTACGTGTTAATTAATTCCAATGGTTTTATGCTATAACTTCTATTTTAGCGGATTTCGAAGTTAGGTTTAAAATTTTGACACTTTTTTTTAGCTGAAGGAGGAAAAGGTTCTTTTGAAAATAATCTAAATATAGTTAAGTCATGTAACCGATTTTTATTAATAATAAATTTTTTTCTCTAGAGTAAAAAAACAGGAGAAATCATAAATGAAAGCATAGGAAGATTGCATGACTTTGAATTAGTTAATTTGGTAAATTATATATAATGGCTTTTCTTATATGTATTTAAGATAAAGAACTTTCTAACACGTTTTTTATTTTTTAGTTGAATCAGTTTTCCAATTTACTTCTCCATAAGAATGTAAACTTCTCTGTTTACAATTTATTTTCTTTGGATGAATCTCTGATAATTCAGGTACATATAGAACTTTATCGTAATCTAAAATAAGTATTTTCTTATAACGAAATTACTTTTTAGGTCGCAAGTTCACTTTCGACGTATTTAGTTATTCTTATACAGTTTAAAGAAATCAAATAAAGTCATGGGTAATATGCAAGATTTATTTTAATGTTACTTTGTAACGGGGCATATATTATATTTATTTATATATTGACATCGCTTTACAATAAAATTTTTATAACGTATTATAACTAATTATACTTCTAAATACAAATTTCACTGCATTTTTACAAACTCTGTTGTTGGTACTAAACTGACTTCTAACCGAATCGATGCATCGGATCTTGGACGTAAATATTTAATTTTATAAATACTGTCTTTGATTTGTAAATCATATGTTATATGCCTGCATATTTCTCACTCAAGTACTTCTTAAACAGTATAAAAGTATACATATTTGGCTGAGCATAAAAGCTGTAAGAACCATTGAAATATTGATTAGATTGTCGAAAACGATAGGAAAAATACTGATTTTTCTAATAATTAAGGGGGTCAAAACTTATTAAAAAAATTTAAAATTAAGATTTTGGAGCAGTTTATTGCTGTACAAAATTTTATACTCAAATAAATTTGACACGCATAACTTCTCAGCCCTAAATCACATAAAATGTCAACAGTTTAAGATCAGTACGGCTGAAATCCATTAATTTCCTACAAATTTGTTTAGCTTATTCTACTACAAATATAATATAGTTTCAGAATATTACTAGTATACATGCTAGTAGTTATTCAAATTTATAATTGCGGGTCATTTTTGGAAGAAAAATTTGAAGGTGGGTTTTCAAGTATACTTGAAGAAAAAAACATTAAACATTTATATAATTCAAAAATCTTCCCTAAAAGAATATTTACAACGATAGTAACTATGTCACTTGGTAAGTTAATATTAAACAAAACTTTTTACAACAATACCCAAGTAGTTTGCGAATTCTCCGGGTAATTACAGTGTAAACTAAAAAATACTTTAACAGCTAATTGGATTGCTTCTAACGCATGGTTCACTTCAAACAACTTGTCGTTGACAACAATGTAGTATTGATTAATCTGCAAAGCTGAACTAACTGCAACGATGACTGTTTGAAAAGATTTATGATCTTTCATGTGACGCTTCTTCATATCCACTAACATCGATTGAATATCATTTGCTGTCTGTAATTAAATTAAAATTTGTATTATTTTGATAATAACTAATTAAAGATAAATCTAATTTTCATTTAAATTATATCTATAAATTAAAATAAATTCATAATTCTTTTGATTACTAAAAAGCCGTGATGCTCTGAAGCTAAACATAAGTCATAAAGCCTAAGAACACAACATGCTATTTATATTAGATACATCAATTACAATACAATTTGTGGGTGTGTGTGTGTGTGTGTGTGGATGCACGTGTATGAGTGCGTGTACGCGCGCACGTGTATATATAGGTATGTGTGTGTATGCGTGCTTGTGCGTATAAGAGTGTGTATGTTTGCTCGCATGTGTATCTATATACACGAATTGTATATAATTGTTTTATATATGTCAAGAAATATAGTATTGCATTTAAGCTGTATCTAATATTACCTTCACTATTAATATAAACGTTTCCCGTCGTTCTTGGAGGGATATTTTTACTGGCTGATCATTTGGTTGTTGACTCCTCTTCTTTCTTCTTCCATTCCTTTTTGGTTTAATTACATGGCACAAAAGATATAAAATCAGAAAATCTGCTTTTTCTATAAAACATTTAAAACTAATTTTAGTTCTGGAAATAATAAATTATAATTTGTATGATAAGTTTATTAAACTGCATTTAATTCTCCAGTTTTCAAAAGTCCAATTAAAACAGGATCGTTAAAATCTAGTGGCAGTATCCAAACATGAAATCAAAATTGTTTTTATCTTCTCCCATTGCTCCGAACCAATCAATTTTTTCCAGGATGTAGTATCTCGAAGTCAATAGCAAACTAAAAAATTAAATTGTTATAGTTAAAAGAAATTAATATTTCGGTTGGTTCTACTGATGTAAATAAAGCAAATAGAGTGATATTAAATTTCTGTACATACCCACGGAATGGGTAGTTTTTATCCCTGGTTATTCATTTCAGAATATTGGTATTATTAGGGATATTATAAGGAGAATATTTTATTTGGTATAGATGATGTTAATTTAAAAAATGAAATAGTTGATATAATTAGAATAAAACGCAAGAATTATAATAGTCAGGATGGAGAAAGCTTAGTAGATATGAATTCGATTAAAATATTATTTAAGTCAAAGTTAGTACAAAGTCAAGTCAAAAGATGCTAAAAGATTTGGGCGTATAAGCAGTAAATGTTTTACACATGATAGATGTGTTAACTGTGGGAAAGACCATCCTTCTGATAGAAACTGTGATGAGGAGATCAAATGCGCGAGTCATAGAACTTCTGATGTTCTCTGCCCTTGTTTTAAGTTTTGCAAAGAAGTTAGTAAAGTTAAGATTTTATTAAACAAAGATTATAGGGAGGCTAGACTTTTTAGCAAGAACATTGTTGTATCCAATCTTTGTAGAGTCTACAGGTAGAGTCTTTGGATCATCTTATATGGTATTGTCCTAGATATAATTTATACAGAGATTCACTGATTGTATTTTTAAGTAGAAGGGGTATTGTTTTGGATCAGATATATGTATTATCTTATTGTAGAACTCAAGTATTGAAAAATAGAAGAAGATAGACATCTTTGACTATAATATGTTTTTGAGTATAATGTAATCAAGTAGATGAGGACGTATAGCCTGGAGCTTATACCTCTACAAGAAAAAAAAGAAAAATGTGAAAGAATCACATAACAATTTCCGAAAAAGCTAATATTTGATATTGGTATACTAATTTTTACTATGTTACATAGTAAAATATTAAAACACTTTAACAAAATTTCTATTGTACCATAATCGAATTTGTAAACTTTCTTTTCAATTTTTGTAAAATATAATAACCTTGTAAAGATTAATAAGTTTGTATTAGTAATTGATAAAACTATATCAAAATTCATCATAAAATGAGCACGTTGGTATAAAATATAGTAATTTATACTTGAGTTATATCAAATTTTATTAGACCATTTTTCTCAGTGTAGTAAATGTTATACGTGACGATGCGTCAGTGCATATATCGATTTTTACTACTAGTTATACTACAAATTTTTTTGCGTATAATTAGACTCAATTTAATCAATATATTGCTATCAATTTTGTGACACCTTGCTTTATTAACTAATGTATTGATTCCTTGTGTTAATTTACAATGCCAATAATTATATGTCTTAGACTAAAACCTTGATTATAGTATCCTCATGGCTTTTACTGAAAATCAATAAAGAAAGGTTTTGTTATTATTGTACTGTAAAAACTCACTCTAATAAAACATTACCATCATGTTCACCGTTGAGGATAAAAATAGTCGTGAATTATTTTTCATTAAAATTATATTTTATTTTTTTAAGATTTTCGGAGTTTTACCAATCAATTACGAAGTGTCAGTAAAGCATAATATCCAGCAAAATAGTCAAATATTTAAGCGCTCTAAAAAAGGTATTTTCTACAATATCGTTCGATTTATTCATGTTTCAATTTATCGTACCTCAATGACTTCATAAAACGTGATTTGACAGAAAAACTGATAGATACATGTCAAACTATGCTATGTCTTTTTACATCGATGTTCGGTCTAGTAACATTTTGTATGCAGCAGCAGAAAGTTATAACTATCAATAATGAATTGACTGGTCTTGTCAAACTATCGAGAAGCTTTGACAATCAGAAGTGCTGTATAAAAAGAGAATGTACATTATTAAAAGAAGTAATGATAATTTTATTTGTGAACCTATTGATAACAATCGTTTATGTGGATACTATTCCCATAGACGGGTATGCCACGATTATATATTTTGTTTATGTGACTTTTTACAATCTTGTAATAAACGCCATGCTGATACAGTACATTGTTGTCCTGAAACTGATACGACACATATTTAAAAGTTTGAATACAAGCTTACATTACACATTAGAAGAGTCAACCATCAAGCCTGACATTAAATTTATCAAAAGTTATGCTCACCGAATGAAAAACAATCGAGTATCAAGGCTACGTAACTTTTACATATCGGTGGAGCACGTATCTAAGGATGTATCAAAATTTTATTCCCCATTAATGTTTTTTTACAGTATAAACATCTTTTCTACGTTGACAATGTACTCATACTATATAGTAAAGCAGATTTCGTTTCAGACACAAGATTTTATGACGAATCTCTTTCTTCGTAATACCACCCAACTGGTATTTATTACTCTATCCTCTGTTATCTTAGTCAAGTGCGCCACTGCTGCTGTTATTGAGGTACTTTAAAAAATTTGACTTAGGGAATATCTGTATTTCCATATTACTCAATTAATGTAATTACAAATTAATTGATTTTTTTTACAAGCTAATTATCTTATTTAAACGGTTTTCAAATTACTTATAAATGCTTGAAATTTCATTTTTTTTATAATGTTGGATACTTTTTTTTTAAGATTTGCTTCGTTAGGGCTTGGCACCATAGATGGGTTGGATGATTTTTCTAAAAAGTATACAGAGCTTTCATGAATAACACAATTTCATTTACAACAACTTTTTCTTTCTAGAGTAAGAAAACCGGAGAAATCATAAATGAAGGCATAGGAGGACTGCATGACAATGAATTAGTTGATTTGGTAAATTATATATATATATAATGATATTTTTCACAAACCGTATACGAGGTAATGAACTTTTTAACATGTTTTTTGGTTTTTATTTTTTAGTTGAATCAGTTTTCCAATTTACTGGCTCATAAAAGTATAAACTTTTCAGTTTACAATTTATTTTCATTGGATGAATCGTTAATAATTCAGGTATGTAGAGAAAAAAATGTTGTGGGATTCGAAAATAAGTATTTTCTTATGACAAAATTACTTTTTAGGTCTAAAGTTCAATTACCACGTATTTGGTCATTCTTTTACAGTTTAACCCTTTGCGGCGCACATTTTTTATGAAAAAATTGCCATTTTCTTGCCCTTTTTGTTTATTATAAAAAAAT
>JAYJLV010000046.1:21870492-21899400 GCA_036873485.1 Torymus texanus
TTCTCGCAGAAAATATCTCGGGCACTTTTTGGAAAATAACTATTCCTACGTAAAAAATGCTCAGCTTTCGATCTAGAGGGTTAAAAAAAATATTAAAAATATACTTTTTGAGATATAACATGTTTTATACTTTTTAAAAGTGAAAATGAAAATTTTCGAGAAAACTGCCTACACAATGGGAAAGCTGAGGAAAAAATATGTTGGATAGGCTTATCAGTAAATTTTTTTAAGTACGTTTTAGTATCGTAAACACGAGTTAAAAATAACATGATTTGACGCTCGCGCGCCACGCTGAGGCATTTGACACGAAACGCCTCTATAGTAATAGATTAATGGCAATAGTCTTTTATCTTGTAAGTAACTGGATTAGTATAGGTAAACATGATTAACCTGATACTAAAAATTTCCTCTAATCAATTTGGTACATAATCCTTTTCAAATACTTGATCACTCTTACGTTTTCTCACATTTTAAACTTAGCAGGTTTATAACCTTCTTAACCAAAATAGGATTGCCTGATTGGCCAGGTTCATCAATGTTATATATAATGTCCTGTTATCAATATCATATTGTCCATCAGAAGTGACCCACACAACAGAAGGACCGGAACTATCTGGTACGCATCCGAATACATTAACACTCATGATACAACTATACATATAGGTATACATATATGGATTGGATGGATAATTTCTGACAGCCTCTGAATTCGTGTCCGAAAATGCTCACAATCGCGTGATAGTTGTTCCAACGCTTCATGATGCGCTGCTTTACTGGCATAGGATCATGCATACCTTACGTGAGTAACTTTTTCAAATGGTATTCCGTGAAAGCTTAATACTTTTTTTTAGAGCGTTTGTATGAACTATATGTAAAGTCGTAAAAACGTTTACGCAAGGAATAGTGATCTCTTATTTAACTTTATTTATGAACAATTCTTCTAATAACAAAAATAAAACCAATAACATAAACGAATGCGTGCATAATAATAATAACCACTAACTTAAAATATTATAAAAAAATTCGTAAAAAAATTTATCTTACAATACATAACTATAATGGATGAGAAGCATATAACAAAAATAATTCATATTTTCAATTTATTGTTGGTTATTTACGATTATATATTTTAATTTTTTTTAAATACAATTAGAGTGTACCATGTTATCGTTAAAAATTATTATTAATTACGTATCCACATATAATTTTTTTTTTTTTTAATATTTTTACATTCTTTAACAATATATTAGTTTATTAACATTCTATTATTATTAACAAAAAATTAGGGTAATGATAAAAAGTGATCGAGAACTGGTGGTTTATTGGTATCAAAACATTTCATCAACTTGCAGTCATCATCACCATCTATAAATTTAAAAATGAAAATAATTACTGTAAAAGCACAGTTATGTCAGACAATTAGATTGTTCTTATCTGTTTCATTACATTTATTCAACTTTTCCAACATCTTCATACGTCTTTTTGGTGTTGCTACAAAACAATTGGTATATGTTATTACAAATAATAAGAAGGTTCTATCTCAGCGAACCACGTGACAAAGTCTTATCTCAGCTGAGTGCATAAAAAAGATGGAACCTTCTTATATAGGCGCTTAACTGAGGTAAAACCCATTTAAGCGTTTTGCTTAGATAGAACATTTTTCTTCTCCCAACGAAAGATTCTCTTATAGATTTACCTTCATTCACGCTTTGCATCAACACTTCATATAAACTCTTTGCATTCTTATCAGATTTTCGGAACAGGCAAGCAAAAATACAGTGTGCTTCGTTTTTCGTGCTAAGTTCATCAAAGTACTTGTCTAACTCATCTGAGTCTTTTTTTAAATCTAGACATACAATAATTATATTATCAATCAAAACCCAATACCCAATAAAATGCATAAAATTATAAATAATACCTATGTCTATCTTAAGTTCTTCCATGCATTCAACAAATAGTGGCTCTATGGAATGCTAGAACATTATGAAACACAACTTACAATTCAAAATCACTATAGACACAATTAATATTTATATTGTAAATAATAGTATAGATTAATTATTAAAACAAATTGCTATTATTGACAAAATTTTATTTAATTTATGTGTATGATTGTATGCTGAATATTAACAGAATTATTGAAAAAAGAAAACTAATCTCATATAAATTTTTCGTCATAGTAGCCTACTATGACGATAAAAGTTTTTTTCGGGCGTAAGACTTTACGGCCTTGTTACGAAAAATACTATTTTATGCTCAATTTGTTATAACACTGTAAGATACGTAACACAAATAACATACCACAAAAGTTCCTACGGTACAGATCGCCAAAAGTAAAAAGATTTTCACAGTCATTGTCGATTGTAAGACTGCTTCGATTGACGTGTTTCACTACTCCAGAGTACAATGTTAAATCCGCAATGAAACTACTTTTGAAAAATCGAGCAGAAGTATCAACTCCTCGAAAATGATAACCGATGGAGAAACCCACACATGAGATAAATATTTTCTAATGATGTCAACAACGAAAAAAAATTCAACAATAAATCTGACTTTTACGAGTACGTGTGAAAGAGTGATTATCAGTTATAAAAGAGAAGATGTTGCTATGTTTGTTTGAATCTATTACCACGGCTACTACTTTTGTCAGCGTTAAATAAGAAAAATTGATAAATTATTTAAATTATTTACGATTTTAGTTGTTAATTATAGTTAAAGGTAAAAGGGTGTACATATATAGGGATAAATGATTGTCAGTTAACCATATAACAATTCCATTATTTTTTGTAAATCGGTCAAATCTAATCATTACTTTCAATCACAGATAATTTATGAACACACACAAAGTAATAGAGACGGCGATACCATATATATACTATCTTTAAACTCTTTTTATTATCATTACAAAATATTCTGCTTAGTTGACAAATAAACTTCTAAAATTTAGGACACTGCTTTATGTCGCCTCGATTTTATATATAATAGAGCGTAGGTACAAAAAAAAATTGATACAAACATTAAGTCTATGTACCTAGAGTAAGCCGCAGTATGATAGTCCTGTTGAGCATCAAATTCTTTGTGAGCTGTTGATTCATCTTTACAGGAAAGAATCGTTATACTGCACCGCACATGGTGATACTAGTATGGGAATATACCAAACTTTTTACTGAAAAGTATAATACACGCATGACAAAAGTGTTTAGAATACATTCATTTTGGAGTACTTAGAATTAGCTACCAATCTTCTGGATTCTCGAAGGATGTTGCAGAAATTATGTACAATTGCGGAAAATATGGAGATCATGATTACACACAATGTGATTGACTATTTGTTATTGATCATTTGTAATAGCAATTTTAATCTTTTAAGTAACCGGATTAGTAGATAGATATGATTTACCTGATAATAAAAATTTCCTCTAATCAATTTGGTACATAACTTTTTTCAAACACTTGATCGCTCTTACTTTTTTCTCCAATTTTAAACTTTGACTTCAGAACTATTTTCATCTGTTGTGCAAATTTCACAAGTATTTCTGCCTCATTGATAAATGATATATCGTTCAATTTCAATCCACAGGTACACGATATTTGTTGTTATTACACGTACCTTTAGCAAATTAGATATTGATAGCCAATGTTGTCTTAATTATAACACTGCACTAGAACAGCTTATCATGTCTTATTTAAATCACGTTTGGTAAACTTGAATCGTCGATAATTTTATCGTGCAGGTTTATAAACCTTCTTAACTACTTGTTACATCTCCTTTATTTTGAATTACAATTTATAATTTTGATAGATCGTTCAAGCTCCTAATTTCCATTCCAATTATACACTGCGGAGTGTCCAAATTAACAAGATTACCTGATTGGTCAGGCTCGCCAATGGTAGGAGGGTATATACCCTCCTGTTATCAATATCGTATTGTCCATCAGAAGTGACTGTAAACCTAAACACCAGGAGGATCGGAACTATCTTCTCCGCATCCGAATACATTAACACTCATGTTACAACTATACATATATATGGATATGGTTTGAATTGATAATTTCTGGTAACCTCTGAATTCGTATTTGAAGATGCTCACGATTACGTGTTAGTTGTTCCATCGTTTTATAATGCGCTGCTTTACTGACATAGGACCATGCATACCTTACGTGAGTAACTTTTTCAAATGGAACGTGTATCGTGAAAGATTGATAATTTTTTATAGCGCCTGTATGAAATATATGGAAAGTCATAAGAAACGTTTACGCATGGAACGGTAATCTATTATTTAATTTTATTTATGAAAAATTCTTTTCAATAACAAAAATAAAACCAATAACATAAACGAAAATATTATAGAAAAATTCGTAGTACAATTTATCACATACAATACATAAATATGATGGTTGAGAAACATATAAAAACAAAAAAATCATATTTTCAATTTATTGTTGATAAATTACAAATCTATATTTTAATTTTTTTAAATATAATTAGAGTATACAATGTTAACATTATAAATTAGTACTAATTACGTAGCTTATACACATAATTGTTTGTATAATTTTTTGTATTATTTTTACATTCCTTAACCATATGTTAGTGTAATAATAAAAAAATTATGGTGATAATAAAAAGTGATCGAGAACCGGTGGCTTATTGATATCAAAACATGTCATCAACTTGCAGTCATCATCGCCAACTATATATTAAAAAATAAAAATAATTACTGTAAAATCACAATTATGTCAAACATTTAAATTTTTCTTACCTGTTTCATTACATTTATTCAACTTTTCCAACACCTTCATACGTCTTTCTGGTTGATAGGGTTCAACTACAAAACAATTTGTATATGTTATTACAAATAATAAGAAGGTTCTATCTCAGCGAAGCACGTGACAAAATCTTATCTCAGCTGAGCGCGTAAAAAGGTGACATCTAGTATCTCTTATACGTATTTATTTAAGTTTTTGTCGAGATAGAACGTTTTTCTTCTCATCTAACGAAAGATACTCTTAAAGATTTACCTCCATTTACGCTGCGCGTCAACACTTCATATAAACTGTTTGCATTCTTATCAGATCTTCGGAAAAAGCAAGCCAAAATACAGTGTGCTTCGTTTTTCGCGCTAAGTTCATTAAAACGCTTCTCTAACTCATCTGAGTTTTCTGCTGAATCTAGACATATATAATAATTATTATCAATCAACATTTGCATACCCAATAAAATGCTTAAAATTATATAAATAATACCTATGTCTATCTTAAGGTCTTTCATGCATTCAACAAGTAGTGGATCGTAGGAATGCTAGAGTATTATAATACACAATTTCGAATTAAAAATCATTATTTAGACACAATAGATATTTTAAATAATAGTATGGTTCAATTAATAAAACATATCTATTGCTATTATTGACCAAATTTTATTTAATTTATGTGCCTGAATGTGTGTTTGATACTAATAATTTTATTATTAAAAATAAAAATAGTAATGTACGTCATAAAAAATTTTTATGCTTAATTTGTTAAAACCCTATAAGATATGTAACACAAATTCCATACCACAAACGTTCCTACGGCACAGATTGCCAAAAATAAAAAGATTTTGACAGCCATTGCCGATTGTAATACTGCTTCGATTGGTGCGTGTTTCACTACTCCGGTAGAAATCCGCAATAGAACTGCTTTTAAACAATCGACCAGAAATATCAACTCTTCGAAAATAATTATCGATGGAGAAACCCACACATGAGGTAAATATTCTCCAATGACGTTGAAAAATCTAACAATATATTTGAATTTTACGAGTACGCGTGAAAGAGTGATTATCAGTTACAAAAGAGAAGATGTTGCTATGTTTGTTTGAATCTATTAGCATGGCTACTATTTTTCTTAGTGTTAAATAAGAAAAATTGATAAATTATTTACATAATTTATAATTTTATTTGTTAGTATAGTAAGAGTTAAAAGGGTGTATATATGTATCATTGAAAAATTCCATTACTTTTTGTAAACCGGTCAACTGTAATCATTACTTTCAAACACAGATAATTTATGAACACACGCATAATGTAATAGAGAGTGGCGATACCATATGTATACTATCTTTAAACTTTTTTTATTATCATTACAAAATATTCTGTTTAGTTGACAAATAAACTTCTAAAATTTAGGACACTACTTTGTATATATATGTCGACATGAAGTTTTGATATACGTACAAAAATAATTGACCACGAAAATACGATATACACTGATATAAAAAGTTAGTTATCCAACAAACGTGTAAGAAAAAGTTTCATTCATGGATTTGATAAATATTTTGTAAATATTAAGATTCAAATTCACAATCTCGCCATTCACAAATGCTTCTTTACTTTATCTATCAACGACAATTTGTGTATGTGACAAAGTTATTAAATACAGTAGTAAACTTTTGGTATTACATATTTAATTATGAAACTATGATATCATACAAATCTATTAAAAACAGTCTTTTTATGATTCCATATATAATCTGAGCACCAACAATAGATCCATCATACATCTGCAGCTAATAGTAACTCGAAATATGCAAGACGTTGGGCAAGGGTGGCTCCCAAACTTTCATGCACTTTAGTAGATTGCAGCCGCGTTCACCAACTTCAAAAAGAAAAAGGAAAAAAAGTTATCAGATACGTGTGATTTTTTCTATTGAATTGTAAATTATAAATCTGCATAACATATCCACTCCAATCTCTTTGTTACCTTGCGATTTACAATCATTCAGAGTTTCAATTAACTGATCCTTGTCCAAAGCATCCGTCGTGGAGGATATAACTACAAAAAGATATCGCAGTTAAGCATGATCAAGAAAAGTATGAGTTTATAATATTATGTAATACCTGTTTCAATGTCATCCATAACAGTTTGGTATAGACTTTGTTCATGGCCAGCGTTTCTCTCCAATATACAAGCGGTGATGCAGGTCCATTTTTCCAAAGTTATGTACTCTCGTGCTTCGGAAGGACTCAAATGGCTTATATATGCTGTCAGATAAATATACTACAACGTTTCAGTTAACCAATCAATATTTTATAACTATTTGTTAAAATTTGATATATTTACTTGTGTTAAGGCCATTTCTCTCAACGCACATATTTTTAATCGCTGTGAACTTTTTCGTTTCTTGATCGATCGTGAAGATCGATGTGGATACGAACATTTGCAATAAATACTGCATGAGCTGCATTTTGTAACTACGTTGCCAATGTGTTTAGTTATGTGACAGTTAAAATTACTAATTCGTAATAAATAACATATTTTAAAGCAATCTTCAAAGTATTCACTTATTTTCTATTAAATTTTTATGTTAAAAATCCAAATGACCGTGGTTAAACTATAGCGTTGATAAAACAGAGATCGCGTCGATATTTAAAATTTCTATTTTCTATAATCGTTGTTTAAAACAGAAAAAATTTAAAACAAAATTTGTATTCTATTTTCATATAGTCGATATATAATGTTTAATAAATTAATACTTGTGGTACAAAAAAAATATAAAGAACTTTTATTGAAAAAAAAAAAAAAAAAAATTGGAATTACCCAAGCGGTTATCAAATAATGATTCAATAGAATATGACATACAGGAAATTTACACGGTTTTTTATAACTTCGTTTCAGAATTAATGTTCTTTTTTATCACTTACTTTTTAACAATGCTAAGTAATACAGTGTATAGTATTACTAGAAAAAGTTCATTTTATTCACACATGAAAATCACTTTGAACCAGTTAACATGCGAACTCGAGTAGCGACTGAATCTATACGATGTAATCGTGACCTTGATTTTCTAAAGATCATCGATATAGTCTGGAAAAAGTGTGATGATTCATCGGAGAACAAGGAATTGCTTCTAGATAAATATCTTATGAAATATTCAAATAGTATTCAGCTATATAAGAAGTAGTTTTTCAAAATGATTTATACGTGTTGAAAAGTAGTTATTTACTATCATTGTCACTCTATTAATGAAGACTCGAAATAAAAATTTTCTCTATTTTAATTATAGACAAAACACGTTATACTCGAATAAATTTAAATTAAATGAAGTTATCTGTAAACTAGATTCATTCTTCATTTCCTGAGCTGAACATTTCTAATAAACATTATTTTTTAATGTTAATCTTAATTATTATAGGAATAAGGAAAGGAAAATCATGTGATGCATTGTGGTGCACCAAAAGAACTACGAATAAAAAAACAAGCCATTTAAGTGATTTCAGCGTAACTGTATATTACATTAATATGGTAAACACAATATTATCAATCAACCGCAATGATGATTCGCTGTAATTTAAGGATCCATAAATGATGATAATAATAGGGCTACCTACAATGTTTGTCCTAAGGTCGGACATCTCCCGACAAAAATGCCTCCTTCATCTCGATACACTGTACAGTTTTACAATATAATAATATATCCTCGATGATGACGCTAATTACACTATAATAGTTTCCTAGGTGTATCGTTACAAATTTAAACTCATTAGACGCAGGATAGGATTTTTTTTTTCTTCGAAGGACGCCCCGACGCCCGCTAAAACGATTTCGTTCGTTATCTTCATCAAATATTATACATTTTCTCGTCTCAATTTTTCTCAGTTTCTTTGGTATCCACTTTTAATTGTCTACATATACAATGTTTTCCTTCTGTGCGTTTAATTTCACGTTACACGTATTATGTTTCACATTACTCTTTTTCAAGCTGTATACTTAGAAGAGAATCTAAGTAATCGCCGTTATATAACTTTTAGGCAGTTGTATACAAGAGTCTCGATAAAGCTTGAAGAAGCTTCCGAATGAAATTGAAAAGAAACGCGAAGCCGCTGTAACTAGCGGCCGTTGGGGCTATCCTCAAAACAGTAAGTGTGTGTTGTGTATTTTAAGTTATAAAGGCACTGTACACGTAAACATAGTACATACACATAGAAGAGCGCTGCGGGCGACCCGAAGCATTGTTTCCACTTTGTTCATCATTATCATTATCATTATTATTATTATTATTCTTTTACGTCGCTTTTACATTATTACTTTTCGCATTTATTATTCGTATCTCGTTGAACGGCTGCTCGGCTGAAAAATACTATCGCTTTTACACTTCTCTTTCCTCCGAAGCTTTCACGAGCTGTACGATTATTAATGCTTTCTCCCGAAACGGAATAAAACAGTGCGAATTACTTCCAAGTCGTTCTTATAATGCGTTCACAAGATGTACTTAGAAAAAACTTGAGATTATCGATTATTTTTCGACGATACGTAAAATTCATGACTTTAAAAGTAACTAGCACCGCTTTACTTCTACCACGGAAGAAAGAATTACAGCTGTATATCATATTAACAATGATTTTACCACATCTCGAAATATTACAATCGTTTCCAATCAACGCATGCTAGCGGTTTATATTCAAAACATACGCGTTCGCGCGCTCCTGTCTACAAGGGATGTAGGGGCTTTACGAGTATCACATTTTGGCAGTGAACGTTCCTTCATTCTCATCATGTCGGTTTCCGATCGATTTCCGCAACAGCTGTCAAACGATTTCTCGCGCGCGAAAGCGCAGAGATAGCAAAAGAAAATACGTGCAGTCGGTGCGAGATAAGAGAGGCAGCGGATGAATTCAATTTAGCCTCTCATTCTCTCTCTCTTTTGTATTTATTTTGCTTTATTCGTAGAAAAATTATAAATCTGACTCTGCGACGCCTTTTCGTTACAAAAATAACGACTCGAATGTTTTCGTTCCGTAAAGGTAGGAGACAAGATTTTCGAGTTACCATTGCACGATGTCGCTTGTTTTTATTTTATTTTTCATTTTTCTTTCTCAAAGCTCTCGCGCTTTAGTCGTAGCGAAAATAGAGACTTTTACTTTGTCTTTCTTATTTGTTTATTCTATTTTTTTGTTTGTTTGTTTGTTTGTCTGTCACGCCACTTGTTCTGCGTCGTTCAACAGCCTGCATGATCCTTTCGCGAGCGTTGACATTTGTTTCCAAGAAAGACGAAACTTGAAGAGTAAGTAGTGTCGATCTGCATGAAAACAAATGCTCTGCTAACATATTTGCACAGGCCAACGATAAAAATCATTCTTTTTCCCACGTTAAATTTAGAAATTTAAAATGTTAATTTACATACGGCTATGAATGTATATATCCGTATCTTGTTTAATGGATTTAAACAAATTTGACTAATTACGTTGAAATATGTGGAAAATCAATTTTTTTAAACTGGCATAATGTCAAATTTCCACAACCTGTGTAATTTTGTTGAGAATAAGTTCAATTAATAATAATGAAAGTAGACTTTCAAATCATTATTCAAATGTATAATTAATTTTAATTTATTTACTTTACATTATTCGATAAAATTTTGAATTAACTACATAATCTTTAAACATAAAAAGATTTCATCATTACATACATGTGTTTACAATTATTAAAGTATTTTCTAAGTTAAAAAGTTTTCTTCGCGCATTTCAAAGATCTAAATAACACAGAAGTCAAATCTAATAATTATCCTCTAATAAAGTAACCGATATTTGTACAATTCTCTCTTACATCAAAACTTTTCAACTTAATACATACTTTAAGTACTTAAACATTAGAAAAATCAGTCGCTTTCAAATTTTTCCTAACAGTTACGCTAATTAGAATTTTAAAATAATAATCATAAAAATGAAATTTTTCATCCATTTGATGGGAAACAAAAAATTTTTTTTTCGCTGGCATGAACAAACGTGCAACGCTTCGCAAAATGTACGAAAATACGAGATTTCTCCTTCTGACTGGGTTTCACTTTTTTTTTGTTTTCGTGTAAAAACGGACGTGGTGGGTGTGTGTGATACAGAGACTTCGTAAGTACACTACGGTTATTATAAATAACTATGCGTTACAAATCTTCGGTCGCGATAAATTGTCGTCGAGAGTAGAAAAGACAGGCGAACAGAAAAAGGTCGATATCGCTATTTACAGATGACAAAGTCGATCGTTCCGCGAAATAAATCTTACATTTTTTTCTCATTTTCGTTTAATTATCTAGTATTTAAAAAAACGGCGGGCTCAAACTTCCTCAGCTCATGTTTTATCATCCTATTACCATTGAATGAAAATCAGATGTGATCGTAGAATTTACAGTCATCAAAGATATTTCATAAGATTCAATAATAACATACAAACTAGTCGCCAATTATAGTTATTCACATTAACTTTTTTATTTAATCTGTATCTTTTAATGAATTTCAGATCATATAAAATAATAATTTTATATCAATTTTATAGAAGTGTATTAATTTAGACAGAGCAAACGTGAAATACCTTATTAGTGCATAAACATCAATTTAGTCCTTTCCTCATAACCAAATATATATTAAACGCAGATCTGGATTTCATTCAACTGGTCAAGTTGGAATGATCGCGATAAAATTGACTTGTCGAAAGGCGGCTCTAAATATAATATTTCATATACCTATCGAGCTTCATTTAATTTTCTAACGATCCGAGCCTACAAATCGAGTTATCGCAATAAATTAGACGTCGCGCTTGAGCTGCTCGAAGCGAGACGTCTGCACACAGCAAAACTTCACAGAGAGAAGGTACCATAGTGAAATTGAATTTCTTCCAAACAATTCGCACTTACGACACGCGAAACCAAATAATTAAAAAAGAAAAATAGAATTTCTATCATCTTTTTTTCAATATAAAATTTTCATCGAATTACTATAATAGAAATAGTACTAAAGAAGCAGTCACAAAGTCTCAAATTTTACTAAATTTTGTTATACTTAATCCTAAAATTTCGTTCAGTTTCACTATAATTTCTCTCTTTTCATATTATCTAAGCTTCGTCAAGTTTTCCCCGATTCCCTAATAATGAACTACGGCTTTATTCATTTATTTATTCTTTTGCATTAATTTATTTTCGTTACTCAAGAAAGCTAAGTTTCAATAACACTAGTTAGCAAAAAAAAATTTGAAAAGAACAAAAGTAATATTGGCAGAATTCATTTGCATTACCGACGACTGCCAATATTGGCGTGGGATTGAGATCATTGGGCACGTCGGTTCAGAACTTTTAAAAAAGAAAAATCGAAAATTCCATTGTCCTTGAATTATATACGCTAAAATGTATCTCATACAATGCTTTTCCTTTTCTGCTACACTGTAAAGTTCGCTCGACACATGGATACCATAATGATTTCTTTTTCTTCGCCGCTATTTTATACATCTTGTTTAAGCTTTTCAAAAATACGCGCGCTTTGCTGGTTAGATAATTCTTTTTTTTCACCTCAAATCTAAGCGAATTGACACGTTAACACGACAGTATTATTTCCTATCATGGCTTTTTCTTTTACATTAAAAGTGTTTAAAGTCGAAATACAAGAACATTGATTACAAATTCAGAAAAATTTCATTTATGAGCCCTTTTTAGATGAATATGCACTGAAATTTCATTGAATTTCACTTCACAAGACCTTGAGCAAAAAGTTTAAGATAATCTTAATATCTTATATTGGACTTTATTGAATAAAATACGAATCGTTCATTGATCAATAATATACATATTAAAAATGTAATTTAATATTTTTTCTTTATAACATTTCAAAAATGTTAAATAAAACTAATGCCAATAAAATTTTTGCAATATTCATTATAGATCTTTGCACACGGACTCAATATTACTTTAGTACTACAATTTGTCGTATATTACAAATACGTGTACTCGATTAGTACATCACAGCATATTTGCGTTTAGTATGTAAATCGTTTTATCAAGAAAAATACAAAGACGTACGCGAATATTTTTGATTACGCTTTTACTTTTTACTGCAGATTATTTAATTTATTTCCTGAGTAATCTTTCGAACTGATGTTATACGCTTCTATACTTATTTATTTATTGAGTGCTTCACGCACGCATTTCTCTTTTCGAGCTTCACTAATTTCTGTATATTTACAAGAAGCGCGAATTTGAAATATTTCTTCGTAATTTGGCAGTGAATGAAAAAATTGTCTCTTTTGCATTATTATTACTTTGATGTAATCCAGTATTATAGCCTAAAAATAATCATGGCATATATTAAAAATTGTCAACGTTGACCACACAACGTTACGTGAATTGATTTTTTGTGTAGCGATCGAACTTCGGTGTTTGTTTTGTTTTCAGAAACTCAACGCAAGAAAATTACATAACATCGTACGTGAATTTCGAATGCCTAAACACCGAATCACAAAACATTGATAATCCTTGCGATTACATGATTACGTACAAAATGAAAAAAAATCTATACATCATACGCATAATTACATTTGGTCGATATCTCATAAATCACATTTAAAAGATATAACATACCTCATCGATTAGAGAAAAAAAAATCATATAAAACAAAAAATTATCACATGCCGAAGAGGAAGGCTTTTACACGCCGATTTTATACAGTGGCGGTTAACACTTCCTCGCAGGGATGCAGAAAGGATAACGGGGAAAAGGTGAGAATTGTAAGAAATAATTATACTAACGAGAGTTTTTCGTCCTTTGTACAGTACGCGACGAAGGAAACTGGATTCTTCTTCGTCGAAACGAACGAGTGGGGGGTAACTTACACTTTTCGCATTTCACGCAAACTATGCGCACGTTCTTTACTACACGCACTCTCGGCACGGGAAAAGCAGGACAGCGATTACTCCGGTTGATGAGGAGGCGACGGAGCCAATAATTAATTCTAGCCGATTTCGCCAGCGCGATTACAGAGGCATAATAACGATAATCGTCGCGGCGATGCCGACACCTCACTCGTCAACGTCCCGTTGTCACTTCGTCAATATTATCACATTACTTTTCCCTGCTAAAGAGTCGACCACACGTGCAGTTTGTCCATATTCTCCGCTTTTATTTTATTTCTTTATCAATACACACACACACACAGAAACGTGAACTTCAGATTTTAGTCCAATCCAAGATAGTCCAGGTATCTGTGCTCCTCGTCGTCTCAGGAAACTTGAGAACTCGTTTGTGGTGGCGTCATTTGTTGCTGATGCGACTGCTGTTGATGCATCTGTTGTGGTGATTGTTGTGATTGTTGTTGTGGTTGCTGTTGTTGTTGTTGGAGCTGTTGTTGATGCTGTTGCTGCTGTTGCTGCTGCTGAATCTGCTGCTGTTGCTGAAGATGCTGATGATGCTGTGGCTGTGGCTGTGGCTGTGGCTGTGGCTGTGGCTGTGGCTGTGGCTGTGGCTGCTTCTGCGGTGGTGGAGGCGTGTGCAGAGTGAAGTTGTCATAAACGTCCATGAGGTCGCGCATTCTGTACTCCTCGAGGCAAACAAAGCCCTCAAGTGAAGGGGACTGCTTTCGGGCACAGTCCATGCAGTGTACCACGTGGCGCTTCTCTTGTTCCCGTATAAACAAGATATTGAACACTTCAATCTGTAATAAGAGAATGAATTAAGGTTATTAAACTATAATGAAAACTTTCTAAAGTTATTTCAATTTTTGTCAATTGCGATAAAACTCGTAGGATGAGAAAATATATTAGAAAGATAGAGGAAAAGTAGTATTCATTATTTTTCATAGTATTAAAAATATTTACATAATAACTCATTGATAAAATTCCTTTACTGAGCAACATTCTTGGCTGAAAGAATCTTATCTTGCACTACTGTACGATAAAATCACAATTTTTTGTATTTCTGCAATATACTTTAACATAAACTTTTCTTTTCAATGTTATTTTATTTACTTAGTGTACTTTCGACTAAGTGCAAAAACAATAAATATATCGTAATGTAGATTATATACGAAATTCAAATGTCATAGATAATATACACAAGATAGGGTAGTTAATTAAAACACCTAAAAACTAATATTACTAAATAAATAAAATTAAGTTACAAGGACAAAGGCAAGAAAAGTCAGTCGAGATTTTTTAGAAGCTCGTATAAAACAGTTTTGAAGCGGCTTAAGTTTTAAAGATATTTCTACGGCATTATACAAATGTAACATTGTTTGCAACATTACTCTCATCAAATTCAAGAAGAATTAAACATACACAAAGATCAACATTTTTTTTATCAATATAATTACCTCGCACTGCCCGCAATAATGCGACGCCTCATTCTTGCCTCTACCATGGAACCTCACTTCCACGCCCTTCGACTTGACAAACTCAAGTATCAGACAGCAGTGTCGCATCGTCCTCAGTAGGCAGTTCTTGATGAGCTCGAAGAGCCGTCTATCCGATACTTTGATATTTCGCGCTAAATTCCAAGAAAGGTGGACCATAGGCACGATTGACTTGAACGACTGGAGCTTGTTCCATTCGTAACGCTCGATACCCAGCTGATACTGGCGTGCTGTCAGCGGGCCTACGTTCCATGCGATATTGTTGCACCAACCGACCGCTTGTACCCAATGTACGCAGCCTGAAAAAAGTCATTTGTATTATTAGAAAATATATTTTTTCCTTTTTTACAATGTGATAACGAAGATGAAGTGGCGTATAACGTACCGGCATTGACCCAGACAAGATCACCAGGTCTCTGCAAAAACCTGTACACGGGAACGTTCTCCTCGTACAGATCCTCCATCGAGGGCCACCAACTACCATGTAGGTAATTAATGTTATTCCTCTCACAGAGGTTCTGAATCACGCCCCAGTACGCGTCGGGCACGGCAAACCATTCGCAGTCACCAGGCCCGATATTAATATTAATCGAGCAGAAGTTGTTGTTCTCCTGGTGTCCAGGTGTCCGACTGCCAGGTACTTTCATGTACAGCTGCACAGTGTTCATGCCCAGAATCACATGACCCACATGACTGAGCATGTTACCAGCACTGACGACCCTCGCGAACGCTGGCAGCTTCATCAGCTCCTGCAGTTGTGCTTTCCACTTACGCTCGTCCGACAGGTCGACATTCGTACCGAAACGCAACATCTTCGAGCCTGACCTACCAGGCAGCCCGTAAATATTCTTCTTGCGCTTGACGTTGATGCCTGTGCTATCCTTGGAATCGCTGTCGGATAAATTCGACGCTGTCGACGTGTGGATGCCTTGGCTCTTGTCACGCTCCTCCTTCAGGCTATCCTGGAAACTCGAGGCTTGGTACTGTGCGTACTTGGCGATAGTCGTGTGGCTACGGTGGCTTATACAAGGCCAGACTTTACGTGCGAGAACGGGATCCCAGTTCTCGTCACTCGTCTGTTGCAGCTGCGTGCGAACCTCGATCGTGTGGTCGGGGTTCGCCTCGACGAGCGTCTTCGTAGAGAAGAGACCGAGATCAAGTTTCAGTGCTGCTGCTAAACCTGCAGACAAAATATATCATTAGATATAATACAATTAAAAGTATAAATCATTTACTTGTAAAATTTTTAAAATAAATATCATCGATTAATATAAAAATAAATACAATGATTTCTAATTACAAGAAACGTTACAGATTCTCTTTTACGAATGTACTATCATCAGTAGAAATAAGTGGAAAAGGGAAGAAACTCTGTTTTTTTTAATTATTATTACAAGAGTCCTCTAAAAAGTATTGAACATTATTATAGCTTGAAATGAAATCTCCAGAAAATCAAATCACAACACGTACCTCTTACAACGGCGATGGGGTGCTTCAAACAAAACTCTTGTAGTATAGGGCTGAACACATCTTTCTTATTCTCGAGGAACACACTTGGCGTAGGTGGCAGTAATTGCTCTTTAGTCAGACGTTGCGTTGGTGGATCTGGCGGTGCAGGTGGTGGCGACTTATCACTGAGTATCGAGCAATTAGGAACACCTTTGAGACCGCGCGACTTGCACTGCTCAACGATTGTCTTTGCGTCCATGTCGATTGTGAACTCAGGTTCTTTCTCTGTCTCGCACAGTCTTTCCAGTCGCAGCACTGGCTCGCAGCGAAGAAGCGACGAGTCGACTTTGTTCGTGCTCGATGTCGCCTCGCACTTGATGGTTTCTACGAGCGGTTTCGTATCGGGCTTGTTGGATGGGATTGTCGTGCTCGAGGTTAATTGATCGTCCATCTTTTCAATCTGGAATAGAATAAAGTAAAATAAGTACATTTCGAAGATTGAAAAACAATGTTGAAGGCCTAAAAATATTATTATGAAATAATTCTAGTTTTTTTCTTTTGTATTAAAATAATTTACTCGAATAGAATTGACTCCAGAAGAATACAGAATGTAGTGATTGAAATGTTCATTTAAAGCAAGAAAATATTTTCAAAATAAAATATTAGTAAAAAATTTTACTTATTACTTCTTTAGTCTGGTTAACATACAAAAAAGACAATTAAATATAAATTACAATACTCAATAATAATGTCGAAATTTGTTAAAATATTGAATTTTTCTACTCGTGAAACGACGTCCTTTACAATACTTGAAAATTTTTCATAAATGAGAGCAAATAATTAATGATAAGCAAAGGACTTTACTCAGTGCAGATAATCCAAACCATCCTCACCTTAACTTCCTTCATCTTCTCTTCCTCATTCTCCAGATTGGACGGCGAGAACGGACCACTGCTTAATGTGCCATTATTCATAATCGGCGGTTGCTGTTGCTGCTGCACGGGATCCTCTTTAACATCCAAATCCTCTGAGCCAAAGTGTTTCAACAGATCCTCTGCGAGCGACGTCGCAATATCCTTCTGCGACAACAAAGCCTGTAACTCCTGATCCGTCACTCCTAACCCTGGATCCTTATTCGCCGCATTGCCGTTGGGCACGGCGCCATTGTTGCCGGACGAGCCTTCTGGATAACAACTCGTCGTCGACGAGATCTGTGTATATCCTTGAGCCGCCTGATACTGACCTCCACCACTGGCTGTTTGATACTGCTGCTGTTGTTGCTGAGTGTTGAACTGTGCAGTTGGTGGTGGTTGCGGGGTTTGTGGTTGTTGTGGACCAGGTTGTTGCTGTCCACGTTGAGGGTAAGTCGGATCAGCTGCTGATTTGTAGGGCATACCCGCCGCTTGGCAGTTGCCTGTTGCTGCGGCGTTGTAGCCCACACTCGAGTCCGAGAAGCCGGTCTGCAGAGCCACTGTGCCACTTTGCTGGAATTTAAAAGGGAATATAAGTTATTGGTGTCTTTTTAGTATATGCATAAGTATATATAATTAGTTTGATATTGTAAAAATATTTGTCCTTATTAAAAGTTCGTATATGTACTAGGAGATCCTAAAGTGTTGAATATCAAGAGTCAATAATTGATATTATTAAGCTTTCCATATTCGAATCGTTAGAATTTAAAATAAAGAAAACGCAATTAATCATCTCAAAAGCTAACCAATCTAATTAAATCTTTTAACTATTTCTCATAAGTCAAAATTATCATGAAACAAAAACCAAACAAACAATTCAATCTTCTTTTAATCTAAAAAATTCTAAAACTCTCCCAATACATCTGCAAACAATTTCTCCACTCACCGGCTGCTGGGGCATGCCGTAGTTTTTTATAACACCGGGCTGTCCAGGTTGTCCGGCATGCTGTGGCGGCGCGTATCCCATAGGATACCCAGGCTGTCCAGGCCTCAGGCCTCTCTGAGCCGCCGCTTGTTGCTGAAGTCTTAGCTGCTGCTGATGCTGTTGCATAGCACGATACTGATGCTGCAGCTGGGCAAGCAACCCCTGCTGCTGTGGCGTCAAACTACCATGGTTCTGTTGCAGGAACTGCAACATCTGTAACTGCTGTGGTGTCAGATAGAATGGCGGCCGCTGAGGCTGCTGAGGTTGCTGCGGCGGTTGTTGCTGCTGCTGACCCTGAGGTCCATCGTCCGGCTATAAGAGAGGAAGAAAAAAGAGATTGATTAGTGAATGATATAAGACTGAAGGCGAAAGTGAGAGAGATCCCATTGAGCGGAAATTTATTGTTGTACGAGGCATTGAGTGTTTTACAATGTACTCGAGGACGCTAAGTTTAGTGAGAGGTTTATGGCTGATTGTATGTCTGATTATATTTGTTTAAAAGATTTTTCAAAATAAAAACGTAATGGATTATGAAACATTGTGTTTACAGTAAATATATCAACGTAACGTCTTGTTTTTGTTGTCGTTGTTATTGATGATTTGTGTTTGAATGCAACGGTAGAGAAACATAAGATTCTTTCGTGTTTACCGTATTTCTAAGGATTCATTATATCGTATTCTTCATTTCATCTCTATTCTTTATCTTCAGTTAAAGATTTTTATGCAATGAAAAGTCGAATCAGAGCTGAACTCATTGATTCTGTTTATTACGAAGTAATTACAAAAGCCCAACAAATGATTCCTACATCTAAACCTCAAGCCTTCAGATTTATTAATTTAAAATCTTTCATGACCAATATGCAAATGCCATAAAGTTACTCATCTCAATGGGCTCTATTGCTTTGTCATGAAATAAATCGCGTATAACGATAATTAAAAAAACGTTGCGTGTGTTGCAAACAAATGATCAATGAGAAAACAATAAATCATATCTGCGCATGCTGTCTGAGCATCGTCTATATATATATATTGTTTATGCTAAGTAGCTCGTCTGTCTGTATGTTCAAAGCACAAAACATATATATATGAAGAGGCTACGGAAAAAATGGGGAATTGTCAATTTTTGAAAATTTTTAGTTAATTATATGGTTTTGTATACTTGTATATATGCTAATTGTTATTGTAACAACCTTGTAGATCATTTTTACAAGGATGTAAACAATAAAAAAATAGTCTATCTGAAACATGACCTTAATAATATGAATTAGCATATACACGACTATATGAAACCATAGTTAAATAAAAATTTTCAAAAATTGACAATTCTCCTGTCTCCTGTGGACTCATCATACAATAAAAGACAGAAGAACGTATAGTAACAAATAATAAAAAGAACATAGTGGGACTATAGTAGTATTACTAAAACAAAATCATCAAAAAGATATGCACATTTCAATATGCACGTCCTCGCTTTTTTACAATTTTGCTTTACTCTACAAACCAGATCGTTCATCATCATCATCGTCGTCACCATCATCATCGTGTCGAACATGCGACGACGACTGTGTCCCTGCGGAGCACAGAAGACGACAGCGGCAGCAGCAGGGGACGTCAAATTACGGCCTGTTGTGCGGGGAAACGAGCGAACCACGTGGTAACCGATCCTCGAGTTCAAGTCGTCACTCCTCAGAACATCCGAATCATCCTCCCCCACCCTCCGGACGACATTGGAAAGATGTTGAGGAACACTTGGATAATGTGTGTGTGTGTATGTGTGAGTTCGAGGTTGAGAAGCGATTAGGTATTGTGATGATTATCTCATAGTAGATATTGTATGATAACTACGTTAAAGATAAGACTAAGAGAAGCGAAATTTTGATTCCAATTAAAAAGGATGTTTATCTTTGTTGTGTTGCAAAATTTAGATCGAATTACTGAACGGAAATATTCAGTGCATAAAGGCTGTATCGATATCGGTAGTGTGAATAACGATAAAGAAAGGCAAAAATTATATAACATAAAAAGAATATAATTTGGTTTTTGATAGAGATAATGCACATAGAATCGCTTCCAAACCGTCGAACTTCCAAGGTCATCAACATTCCAATGGCGCCGGTAATATAATGCAGGTTTTAGAAATCTGTTCTGCATTTAAAAAGATATAAAATTATTAATATTTTTTATAAAATGAAGTTAATTATATTCCCTTTCTAGGTGATGCCTTTTTCACAATATATTCGTTTTTTCTAAGAAACTCGTTTCTTTCCAAATCTTTGTATACCATAAACAAAATTTGAATAAAAATCAATTTCCGTTAGATATATTTATAATGTATGTATGATTTTATTAACATCAAGTAGTTGAGTTAAAAGATTTTCAATTCTTTTGATATTCTTCTTATAAGCAGAACGACACTCGATTAACTGATAACAAATCTCATCTCAAATGAAATTGAATGGAATGATAATGTTTGACATGAATGCAAAGGCAGAAATATTTTCAGCAAATGTCTACATTGGTCACACAAATTTACAATGAATTCGTCCAAAAATAAGCTATGAACCTTGAATCTGTATATTTTTTATCCCATCACCCACAAAGAGTCACAAGGGGATGTGATAATACTGAGAAATACGTAGAACATTACGTTTTACAATCTATTACAAGATAACTTTTGAATAAAATTCCCTTAATAACACACATAAAAATTTCTTATGAGACTGATGGTGCATTATGAAACAACTGTAGCATTTGACACCATAGCTTTATCACTACAACGAGACATGGTATTTCACATCCTCTTAAAATTTTATATTGAGAAGTCTGAAAGCTACCAACCACTAACATACTAATCTCTAAACTCTCAATAATTCAGCCCGAAACATAGTTTCAAAATTCCAATACCCTTTACAATTAACATCCAATCTGTACCCGCACACAAACCCTTAATGTAGCTCTCACACCCCTCACAACCTATACGTAACCCTCCATCCTAGCCAATTCCACCTCGACCACAACGACAAAGATATGCCTACCTTGAACCGTTTGTTGGCGATGTTGGGATTCTGAGCCTGTGGATAAGGTGGTGGCGGACCTGACGGTCCACCCGGGTATTTGTAACCCGGGGCGCCAGGTTGTTGCTGCTGCTGCTGCTGTTGCTGCTGCTGCTGGCGGCTCGAAAGCTCCGCGCTGATAGGCATGTTCCAGGCTTCTTCTATCGACGGCAGCTGACGACGCCTGTGGATAAACGAGTTTGTAAGAAATGCAATTTCGATAGATATTTCGATGTTGCTTAGATTTTTCACAATAAGGTAATCGAAGTAGATGAATGGTTATGTACAGATTGTATTTATTAGTTAGGTAGTAAATATTTGCTGTATGAGTTGTTTATTAATATACAAAATGCCTGTTAAAAGTGGATATATTTTTTAATTGTATATATATATATATAAATAAATAAATTACTGATCGTTTGGCGGTAAATTTTCATCCATTTTCAGAAATGTCACTTAAATAGCTAACTAATTACAGTTATTGTTTCTTGAAATTTTAATGTTTTAAACTGTCTTCTGTTAAATTATCAATGACGATGAGTGTCACGATATAAGTCAAATATTATTAAAAATTAATCAATTTTTTTTTTTAAAAGAAAGCACAGATTAAATACTTTTGTATAAGGCACTAGCACGCGATCAACTGGCAATATTACCGTTGGAAGTTTAATGTGACATGTATAATAGAGAAAGTTTACATATAGAACAGGCAGTAAGTATTTATCGGCTTAATGTTTACGTTCGATTGTTCTGATAATAGAAGAATGATGGCAGCACTAACTAAACCATGGTCATGATAAGTAAGTATAATAAACGTAACTGTCATTTGAATTTAACGACAGTTTAATTCTCGTAAATTCATTTATTGTATACATTTATCAACGATGGTTTTTAATATTTTATTTTTCTATTAATTCATGTAATATCTATTTTCTATATGTAAACAGATTCAATTTTTTTTTTTCATATTCGATTACAAGTATCTCACTATATTTTTAGAGCAACCATTTTCTACCAATTGATAAGTAACTAATAAAAACTGGTTGTATAACATTTTCTAAATCAATATTTTATAAAATTATACTCATTTGTCTGCCCCCTCAAAAACATTTCCCATTACTTTCAACAGTTATAACTACAAAAAATAAACCCCCAAAGATATAAAAAAATACTTACTTAGTCGCAACAGAAGGCATCGGTGCTTGGCTAAGGTGGCTCTGCAGGAAGCTAATGCGCTGCTGGAGCGAGGGGTTCATCGGACCACCGCCGCCTGACTTGGCACCGCTAACCTGGCTGCTAAGCGAGCTGTTGGCGCAGTTTGGAGTGTTGTTGTTACCCCTATAGCGAACCAAAACAAAAAAAGTAGACAAATTAATCAAAGCTACCAATGACCAGTAGGCGTTGGATCCACAAGGCACAGGTGAGCTGCTTTTGTTAGGACAAAAGGTAGCAGACCTGAGCGCCGACTTACGCAGGCGTTTTATGATTAACTTTTTGGTAGTTATTACGAGTGTAACAAGGCTTACGGGGATATATAGATTGGTAGGTGGCACTTGATCGATCGATGGCTGTGGATTATACAAAGAAGAGAACACACACACACACACACAAACACAACAACATAATATGTACATAGGAGGAGATATAAACATATGCACTCTCTCTCTCTTACTAGATCTTTTTTTTTAAGGAATGAGAGAGAGAGTTCGATGCGGTTGGAGTTGTCGAAATGATTGAATCAGCCGGATATTACAAGAGATGCGTGGCATACTATTCGACCGATTGATTTGTGGTTGTGAAGCGTGATGAGAGAAGACAGTGAGATTGGAAACAAGGTAAATTATCGGAATCTGTTGTTGTATTCGATAGAAGGTAGTAAATTAAAGAAATTTCAAGATTTATATAGGATTGGTGGATAAAAAGAAATAATAAAATGAAAAAATGGATATAACGAAATTCAATTTGAAACTTCAGCATCGTCTCTCCTTGTGTCATGAAATATCAAGGAATAATAAGAATAATCTGATTGAGTTCATTGAAATTATTCTTATTATTCCCTGAGTTTTCATTCTATCAAAAAGTTGAATAGTATGCATCGATCTTGTTGTTACATTTTCCATCAAGTTTACAAAGTTAATATTTTTCATTTACGTCGAGAATACATATAATGAAGAAACGAAAAAATTGACATTGTACCAAGAAAAGAATGAAAGCATTACAGAGGAAGAAAGACAATCAAGTTATTTTTTTTTATCCTCAATATTAAGAAGAGACAATTTGTCATAACAATTTGATGAAACTTATCACTTTTATATGGAAGTGCGAAGTTCAATAAAACTATTAGAGATTGTAGAGGAAAAATGATGTAACGAACGATAATTTGAGGTAACAAAAAAAAACAGATATTGATCAACATCCGTCCTTTCTAAGACTTTTGAGCTTGAGAAAGAAAAGATAAGATTTTTCAAGATTACTCTTGGTTATTTCCATTTTTTTCGAAGATTTCACTACAGAATATATACCATGTACCTACAAAATCCCTTCATGCTTGCTTACAACATTACTTATGATCTACTGTAACTCATTTGATTGAAACGCGTTAACGTCTTCATGATGAAAGTACCAGTAATCGGCACCATTGGTTACTTTGAAAAAGACAATTTTTTTTTGTTGATTTATGTCATGCGCACTTCTTTGTGCGAGTAATTTGATGTAAATCTAACTGCATGTTTAAGTTAATTGAACCATGATACTTTAAAATCATCGATTAACGCTAATATGCAATTAAATTTTAGTTCACAAACAGTATACTCACTAGACTTTTGATACTGACACCCAACTGACATCTTGTGCGTCAATCAACTTCGTAAACTCTGCGTTAGGCATGACTGATTTTAAAATAATACGTAAGTTAAAAAACACTCTTTCCAAAATAATCTAAACTCTTTTCAGCGTAATTTTAAACGATTAAATCATTACAAGGGTAATAGAATAACGCCCTTTTAACGCTAATAAAAACTTTAAAAACAGAAACAACTGAAACAATCAAAAGAAGCTTCGCCCATCACCGATCCTACAACAAAATTACAATTTAAAAAAAAAGAAACCATATTCATCGCATCACATTGTGAGAACACAAAGAACCAACAAAACGTATGTAACACTTTTCAGGATAACCAATGGTGCCGGGAACTGGACGAGAAGTAGACAAACAATATAACAATCGATATATCTCGACGCCCTACCTGGATGCGTTGACGTAGCAGGCTAATGCGTCCTTGGGTTGATTATGGCTCTCGTAAAGGATCCCTAGATTCGTCCAAGCAGCCGAATGCAGTTTATCCAGCTGCACAGCACAGACGTAAGCTTGTAAAGCGTCCAATGGTTGATTTTGTTGCTGATAAAGGATACCTATACTGCACCAGGTGTCAGCGTTACCCTCGGACTTCTCCACGGAATTCCTGTCGGCAAAAGGGGCCGAGTTTTTGGTGCAGACACTGATTGTCGCGTATGTTAATAAAGTGGTGTACGTGTTTTGTGTTCATGCATTGGTTCTTTTAATAGATTATTTATGATATAGATATGTTTATGTTGGTATAGTATATGAGCGTGTACTGGTCGACCGGTCGAACGGTGGCGATTGTTGACCTTTTCTTATATTTTACCTTGTTTTCAATGATTGTGCTGTATGTCATATATAAACGAAATGTACTATCTATTATGTGAAATAGAGGATGCATGAGGTTGCTTAGAAAATAAAGGTTAAACTTTAAATAACAAAAAATTCGTCGATATAGGAATCTGTTTAATTCTATATTCTGTCAAAAAAAAAAAAAAAATTAAACGTAAAAAAATCTAAATCGTACGTTAAGTATATGATAGAAAATAGAAGTTTAATGTATTTCGTAAAAACATTTTTAAGCATTATTGTTCTAATGACAGAATCTTATACCGAATTATTTTTATTTAAATTTCTTTCTCTAAATAAAAAATTAAAATATAAACAAAAAATATGAAAAGGTTGGTAAATACGAAATATTGTTAAAAGGCTTAAAATTGCCTTGACAAAAGATATAAACTATGGTGCAACTGTGTCAACATTATCAATGATTATCGCATGCATTTGTTGATTTTAATTTTAATCGCCAAATATATGTAAACGTATGGAAGTTCAGTAGGATCAAACAGCAAAATTAGTGAAAAGCAAAGAGTATCATGTGAGAACGCAAATCATTCGAATTCGCAAATGAAAAGAAAAAAAAAAGGTTAGTGCACCAACCGAATAAAAAACGGTTATAAGCATATATATGTGAGGCGCAGAGAGAAATTAAGACATTAAAATATTATGGCATGCCGAGTTTTAAAAACCACTGCGGGCCTACTTCCCACAAAGATAAAACCAGAGAAAGAGAGAGAGAGAGAGAGAGAGAGAGAAATCGAGTTGCTCGTTTTATCTGTCGGAGATTAACCGTATCGCTTTATGACCGCGGCCTGCTTACTTTTTTTTTATCGTACGCGCGCGCCGAAAATTATTAGGAACAATAATAAAAACTCGACTGTGGTTTTTAAATAGCGCTCATACGTGATGTCGGAGAGAACGACAAAGCGCGATATCTTTACGAGGCTAATTTTATTATCTTCACGCGCAATTATTACACGTTGTCGTTGGTTATTTCGGCAAGCCGAAACGATGTGCGAGTACGTTAATGATAAGGTTGAAGGGATGCTGCGTTTGATTGCCGATTTTTATAACTGTACGAGTTGGATATATTTTTTGACCGTCTTGTTTGAAAGTTAATTAATTGATATTCGCATTTAAGAACACTTAATGTGTTGTCGAGTAGTTGGTATTTGGGTTCATGACGGTTATACCGGTTAGTGTGGTACAAAAACTGCTAATAAAATATTTTTAAAGTTCACACAATATTTTTAATATGATTCAATCGAGAAAATTGTTATAACAATTAAATATACTCGTAACTCTAGTTTAATAATAATCATTTACTATTATTGCATTAGTTAAAACAAGACGAGCATCATTCAACCACGTAACATTTAAATAAAACAAAGTACATCAACCAATTTCCGTCTCATCAACCCACAACACGTCTCAGAACGCGGAACTAATGAATTGGCGATTCTCTCTATCCAAAAAAAAAAGGTAAAAACGTCCCCACAATTCTCTTAATCACTCTTCGACAACATTTTTATTACCCTCATTCGATCTCCTTCCCGACATCGTTCCTCTCACACACGCACAACCGGTTCAACGACCTGCAGTACAACCTCGGCCGTCAAAATTTGTCAACCCCATATGTCTCGTACAAAAACCACCGGTAACAACATCCAATTACACGTGCGCTATTACGTATCCCCGATGCGATAATCTTGCGTCTTCGCTCGCATTGCACACGTCACGTAATACCATCGTCGACCGGTCGTAGCTAGCTTGCTTACTCTCCTCGGTATAGCAAAAAAAAAGAAGAAAAAATACACACATATAGAAGTGTATGTAGTATCTATAGATATGCGCGCGCGTGTACTCACCTGTAAGCGATGAAAGCATCGTGAACCTGTCCGGATGCGGCGAGACAGCGGCCGAGTAGGTAGAGACTCTGTCCGCTCTTAGGCTCGGCCTCGATCGACTTCCGTAGGCAGTTGATCGCGATTGCTTGCTTCTTCTGGCGCGTCACCTCCAATACCGTCGAGTCAACGACATGGTACATCCATCCTGTAACAGAGATAAGAGAGAGAGAGAGTAAGTGAGTGAGTGAGTGAAAGATAGGTTGGGTATGGTGTGTAATGTAGTGAGGGTGACGAAGGAGATTTTAGGGCAAGATTGAGAGGTCATTGCCGTTGATGTTGGTTTTCGAATTCTTTTTTCCTGGTAATGATGGGTTAGGTTTACTTTTAAAAATTTTCTTTGGTTGATTTTCTTTGCTCCGGCTTATCAGCTGAAATAGCAGTTTAAGGATAAATAGTAATAACCGGTATCTAATCTAACCTTATATTTCCATTTTTATTATTTCCCTATCGTTCGATTGTGTTGAATCTATTGTTAAATTTCTTTTTTAATTGTTATTGTTGTATAAGAATTAGAAAATATTATATATAATGCTCTTATAAGGAAACTAAACATTATGTGATAGTGGTATCGGTAGACTCGAGGAATACATTTTTTTTTATCAAACTTGTAATCTTATTCAAACTTGATTTTTTATTATTTAAAAACAAAGGTTTTTTATAATGATTCATATATTTCAAAAAATGTATAAAAATATTTTATTTTTATAAATTTTTTAATGACATCTACAATATTACTAAAAATTTAGTGTTATAATATTTCGTACCGTGTCACTGTCAATTCATTCTATATTAAATTTTTGTCTGACAACCAAAAAGTATTTGGAAATATCATTTGTTACGGTTTACATGGAGAAAAATTATGTAATGTAATTATGTAAAATTACGTAAAAATAGTAAAAATTACTATTTTCGTTCGTGACATAGACTCCTATTTGCATATGAAGATTATTACAATAATTGTTAATAAAAGTTGCTATTTATATTGTAAAAATGGTAAAACAATAGCAATTTATACTAACAATTGTAGTAATTTCCAAGTAAACACGAGTCTGCTGTTCCACCCTTACTATAAAACATAGTAATTTTTACAACACAATGTTTCTCAGTATATTAACAACACGTTATACGAAAATTATTGAATGAAAACTTTCACAACCACAATCATTACCATCATCCACACGACAACCCTAAATAAAGAAAAATCTCCGTCCAACTCCCAAACAAAAATTGAATCCTCCTTACACTAAAAGAGTAACCATCTGCTCTCATCTCCAACCGCCATATTCCTCGGAATCCTTCCCTCAGCGTATCCACACACTACACTTCCTTAATATGATCTTCAACCACAATTCATTCAATTTTTCCTCCTCCTATCACTATACCAAACACAAGTCAACTCTCTCTCCTACATTATCACATCCTCCTACTTCTTCCAACTTTCCCACCGTCACGTACACTTACAACACTAACACTTACACACTAACACACATCCACTTTTCGAGAATTCATTCACACAGCTGCCACCAGTTCGAAGCTCTCACTCGCTCGCTACGTTTTATACTTGTAACGTCTTTCGGGTTCGAGCTCTCGCGTGACACTAACACGCGTCCGGTTTTTCCTAGCGCAGCATAGAGAGCACCCCTCGCGCTTGCACTCGCGCGTCTAGCCTAGACAGTCACGTAGGCACCGAGTGGGAAAGAATAGTCAGTGAGAGAGAGAGAGAGAGAGAGAGAGAGAGAGAGAGAGAGAGAGAGAGAGAGAGAGAGAGAGAGAGAGAGAGAG